>CM036766.1:27196596-27416596 GCA_020796225.1 Arion vulgaris | reverse complement strand
GAAGTGTTTGACTATCATACATGAAGTGTTTGACTATCATACATGAAGTGTTTGACTATCATACATGAAGTGTTTGACTATCATAATGATTTTGACTATCATACATGAAGTGTTTGACTATCATACATGAAGTGTTTGACTATCATACATGAAGTGTTTGACTATCATACATGAAGTGTTTGACTATCATACATGAAGTGTTTGACTATCATACATGAAGTGTTTGACTATCATACATGAAGTGTTTGACTATCATACATGAAGTGTTTGACTATCATACATGAAGTGTTTGACTATCATACATGAAGTGTTTGACTATCATACATGAAGTGTTTGACTATCATACATGAAGTGTTTGACTATCATACATGAAGTGTTTGACTATCTTACATGAAGTGTTTGACTATCATACATGAAATATTTGACTATCATACATGAAGTGTTTGACTATCATACATGAAGTGTTTGACTATCATACATGAAGTGTTTGACTATCATACATAAGTGTTTGACTTCATAATGATGTGTTTGACTATCATAATGAAGTTTTGACTATCATAATGAAGTGTTGCTATCATACATTGATTTTTGATATCTACATGAAGTGTTTGACTATCATACATGAAGTGTTTGACTATCATACATGAAGTGTTTGACTATCATACATGAAGTGTTTGACTATCATACATGAATTTTGACTATCATCATGATGTGTTTGACTATCATACATGAATATTTGACTATCATCATGAAGTGTTTGACCTATCATACATGAAGTGTTTGACTAGTCATCATATGTTTGACTATCTCATGAAGTGTTTGACTACATACATGAGGTGACTATCATATGAATATTTGACTATCATATGAAGTGTTTATATCAGATACATGAATGTTTGTATATACATGAAGTGTTTGACTATCATACATGAAGTTTTGACTATCATACATAGTTTGACTATCATACATGATGTTTGACTATCACATGAAGTGTTTGACCATATACATGAAGTGTTTGACTATCATACATGAAGTGTTTGACTATCATACATGAAGTGTTTGACTATCATACATGAAGTGTTTGACTATCATACATGAAGTGTTTGACTATCATACATGAAGTGTTTGACTATCATACATGAAGTGTTTGACTATCATACATGAAGTGTTTGACTATCATACATGATGTTGTTTGACTATCATACATGAAGTGTTTGACTATCATACATGATGTGTTTGACTATCATACATGAAATATTTGACTATCATACATGAAGTGTTTGACTATCATACATGAAATATTTGACTATCATACATGAAGTGTTTGACTATCATACATGAAGTGTTTGACTATCATACATGAAGTGTTTGACTATCATACATGATGTGTTTGTCTATCATACATGAAGTGTTTGACTATCATACATGATGTGTTTGACTATCATACATGATATGTTTGACTATCATACATGAAGTGTTTGACTATCATACATGAAGTGTTTGACTATCATACATTATATGTTTAAAAATATTCGCATATTTCGCTTATTTGAATGTGTGGACGTGATGCTTAGTTAAGTTCTTCTTCGAATGCTCCATATCGACCCCGTGTAAAACCATTATTTGTGATTTATATGTGATCTAAATATAAAAAACGATTGTACGTTGTGCCAGGTATGCGCATACAAGTAGACCCGCACATCAGATTTCTGCGACGCTTTTTATTTACTAAGGTAGCTTCCCTTGCTCCTACCTTGGTCGCCTCTTACGACACGCTTTGTAGGTCGCAATTTTACTATTCTTTGTTCCCTTGCAGCCCTAGGAATACACGGGTGACTTATTTCAATATTCATATATGATGTTTTTTTAAATATCAGAACATGATGTATATTTTAACATCCGGACATGATGTATAGTCCAATCTTCGAACAAAATCCCCTAAAACAACTTCGGCATACATGATCAAGGTTTGGTAAGTGGGTATTTATGTTTTGTCTTTTCGCGAAGCTCGCTTTCTCTGCGCCTCAACGGCAGGACGATTCTCAGCTATGCAAGTTCCTCTTGTTGTTGTTGTAAAAGAACTACACATACACCAATGTAGTTACTTCAACGTACCTGAATCGACTAACCAGAAAAAGAACTACACTGACACCATGGTACCAATGTAGCTACTTCAACGTACCTGAAACGACTAACCAGGAAAAGAACGACACCAATGTAGTTACTTTAAAGTACCTAAATCGACTAAGAAAAGAACGACAGTGACATCAATGCAGTTACTTCAACGTACCTGAAACGACTAACCAGGAAAAGAACGACACTGCCACCTATGTAGTTACTTCAACGTTTCAACGTACCTGAATCGACTAAGAAAAGAACGATAGTAACATCAATGCAGTTACTTCAACGTACCTCAATCTACTAACCAGGAAAAGAACTACACTGACACTAATGTAACTACTTCAACGTACCTGAAACGACTGATCAGGACAATAACTACACTGACACCCTGGTACCAATGTAGCTACTTAAACGTTATGAAACGACTGTCCAGGAAAAGAACGACACTGACACCAATGTAGTTACTTCAACGTACCTGAATTGACTAACCAGGAAAAGAACGACACTGACACCAATGTAGTTACTTCAACGTACCTGAATCGACTAACTAGGAAAAGAACGACACTGACACCAATGTAGTACTTAACCAGACGATAACTACACCATGAATCGTACGAAGACTAATAGGAAAGAACTACACTGACACCAATGTAGGCGAATCACGATACACATCCATATCTCAGAAGATAATGGTTCCATGAATGAGAAGAAATGTTTTCCTATTGTAGGTCTTGATCATTATAGCTGATCCAAACTCAGAACGGTTTGCAAAATCTATGACACGAGATCTTTCTGCGTGATAGTAAACGATGCAACAGCCATGTCTGCTTCCTGAAATAGATAGAGCAAATAGAAGAATAGTTACAACAATACATCGTAAATTAAACATCCCTCATCGTGCAGTGAATTTCAAAAACATAAGAAATGCAAAGAATGCCAAACTTGCATATGATGTACATATCACTCATAATTATTACAATGCGTCCTCTCCCTTGTCATCCCTTTCAATTCTTTCCATGTGTTTTCTATTCTTTTAATATCATTTCCAGACCTATTCTCCAGGTATTTCTAGGCCTTCCCCTACTACTCTTTCTCTGCGGGTTCCAAAACAATTTCTGTCTTGCAATGCATCCAGTCGGTCTTCTAAATGTGTGTTATATCCGCCGCCAGCGTTTTCTTCCTTAGGACCATTGATTTATTTTTAGTATATTTAAAAATGTGCAAAATAATGAACATAAAATGAAACGAATTCAGGAGAAGTGATTAAATCAGAGAAATATCTAGTCAACCACTAGTAATAACTGTTATAGGAAAGAGAAGATGGGGATATGTTGGGCATACTCTGAGAAGAAAAGATCAAAGAATCACAAATCAGGCAGTGAAGTGTGAGACAAATGGTTCAAGAAAGAAAGGACACTAGAGAAACCCGAGAAAGACGAGAAATATCGGACTCCTTCCCACAGAAGAGATTGAGCGAGTTGCCCAGGACATAGAGGGGTAGATACATTTTTGCAAGTAATGATATTGAATATGTAACGATATGAATATAATATAATTTAATATATTCAATATAAGGTTTGAGGATGTACACAAAAGAAAAAAAGAGGAGAATAAAAAAAACAAACAGAATTTAAGTAGGTAAATACGTACATGTCGAATGAGTTCTCCCACTATGCCATCCCATGTTCCATTGGCCAACACTGATCCATAACTTGCATCTTTAACGAAGACAAACTTGTACTCAAAATCAACCTGTTCGTTCAAATAGATTTACACCGATATACAACTCATTCTGCACAATAATTGTATTTCAATCTTCTTCGAACGCTCCATACCAGCCACTTGTTGTTCAATCTGTGTGACTTGTATGTGATCTATGTCTAAGAGTGATTGTACATTGTGCCAGATATGCGCCTACAAGTAGGCCAGCAATCCGATTTCTGCGACCCTTTTTATTTACTAGGATAGCTTTCCTAAGTCATACATCAGTCGCCTCTTACATGCCTTGTAGGTCACAGGTGTACTATTTTTTGCTTTCCTTGCGGGCCCGGCACCACACGGCGGTATTTGAATAAATATCAAAGCCAACCTGGACATTGAAATAGATTTATCAGTGGATTTTCTATCCACTCCGAACAGGATCAACAACTTGGACTGTGCTAGCACAAGTGACGATGAGTGGTTTCTGTACTGCTCAATGATACATTAGCAAAGGTATTATTTGATCATTTCTTCTCAAAGTATGCCAAACATATCTTAATCTTCTCCTTATTATAACAGTTATAACATATTTCTATACATAATGAAATACAAATTATAACTCTATAAACCTTATATATTTTTCTGTGAGTCAAAATAAGTATTTTTCTTGACTTTCAACGAAAACAGTTACAATGCCGATTACAGAAAAATGATCAATATGTTTATTAAACCACATTATTGTTTTGTGACATTACAGAACTCACCTTTTTAGCAATGGCTCTGGTAAGATCGATACAGAATCCCTCGAGATTTTCGTCTGCTACTAGTGGTTTCCCGTCTTGTGGAACACGTCTAAACATTACATATGGTTCTTTCTATGGGGTCAGGAGCAGATAACAATCAAAATGTTGGATTAGAAATGATAAGCAAAGTATAATTTAATAAATGATTAAATTAAACGTAAAGAATCAAAGACTCGTAAAACAGAAACAAGAAATTATGTAAAGAGGATTCCTGGGAAAATTTCATTGTCGAATACTTTGGTACACCTAAGAAGGATAAAATTAGCAATATCAGACTTAAATAAAAAATACTAACCCTACGGACAATGAACAAGCATTTGAAAGACAGAATTAATACTTCAGATATGGGAATATATATCTATTCTCTAATCATGCTTTGTCTTTCAGCGTCAGGTAGAAAAAGGAGTCACCTGGAGCAGGCCTCTCTATGCGCCTTGTCTTTCTTTTTCTTCTCAGTCTGATTTATGTATGTGAATATACAGAAGAATAAGTTTTATTTGATGAATAAAAAAACTGACAAGAAAGATTTTAGAAAAACTTGTAGTGAAGAAAATTACTACTGGAAAGGAAAAAAGAAGTGCAAAGAGAAGACAGTGACATAAGAGAAGGAAACCATCAAAGACTGATCAAATTATAACATGACACAGTGCAAGAGGAAGACAGAGACATAAGTAGAAGGACACCATCAAGAGATAAGCAAATTATAACATGACACAGTGCAAGAGGAAGACAGAGACATAAATAGAAGGACACCATCAAGAGATGAGCAAATTATAACATGACACAGTGCAAGAGGAAGACAGAGACATAAGTAGAAGGAAACCATCAAGAGATAAGCAAATTATAACATGACACAGTGCAAGAGGAAGACAGAGACATAAGTAGAAGGAAACCATCAAGAGATAAGCAAATTATAACATGACACAGTGCAAGAGGAAGACAGAGACATAAGTAGAAGAACACCATCAAGAGATAAGCAAATTATAACATGACACAGTGCAAGAGGAAGACAGAGACATAAGTAGAAGGAAACCATCAAGAGATAAGCAAATTATAACATGACACAGTGCAAGAGGAAGACAGAGACATAATAGAAGGAACATCAAGAGATAAGCAAATTATAACATGACACAGTGCAAGAGGAAGACAGAGACATAAGTAGAAGGAAACCATCAAGAGATAAGCAAATTATAACATGACACAGTGCAAGAGGAAGACAGAGACATAAGTAGAAGGAAACCATCAAGAGATAGAAAATTATAACATGACACAGTGCAAGAGGAAGACAGAGACATAAGTAGAAGGAAACCATCAAGAGATGAGCAAATTATAACATGACACAGTGCAAGAGGAAGACAGAGACATAAGTAGAAGGAAACCATCAAGAGATAAGCAAATTATAAGATGACACAGTGCAAGAGGAAGACAGAGACATAAGTAGAAGGAAACCATCAAGAGATATCAAATTATAACATGACACAGTGCAAGAGGAAGACAGAGACATAAGTAGAAGGAAACCATCAAGAGATAAGCAAATTATAACATGACACAGTGCAAGAAGACAGGATGTGAAAATCAGATTCAATAATGAATGCAGAGACAGGTGTTGGTCATTTCCCATCGATCGGCAGTTCAGTTATGATGACTAGTATCATATCACTTCGGACATGTTCATAGGTGTTTGATCTGCCTCAACACATCCAGCAGCGTCCAGTGGCTCCAACACATCCAGCAGCGTCCAGCGGTTCAACACACGCCAGTTCAACGTTAATCAATATATTTGTATATTTGATATGTCGTTCTTTTCTCGTTGTACTAACATCGACACCCATCTCTCTCAATCTGGTCAGCTACTGGGATTCACAATCAGGAAACTTATCTGGTAGGAAAGACTCTCAATGCGTTAAAAATGCCATTTCGGTCCATTGCCGCTCCATCTGATATCGTAGCCATTCAAGCCAATCTATTAGCTCGTGCATTACCCGTGACTCCTACGTGCTCAGTGACGAAAATATAGATTTCTCTGATCCCTGTCTGTAGCAGTGCGTCCACCTAGTTTCCTCTCACTATTCCTGTTTAGATTTCACGAATCACATTCATGGAGTATCAGATAGTTTTCTTGTCTAGTCAATATCTTGTCTTGTTTAGTATACACTGAAGTTGTGCAGAAACTATACATTTTTAAAATTGTATCAACATGCTAGGGAGACAACTTATCTGTATTATTTGTTACTTGTTATCTTACCTGTATAGTTGTGACAATTCGTGTTCTGTTCACGTTGGTAATATCCGGATATCTGAGCAGACTAGCGGGCTGAGAATGAAACTTGCCCTCTCTCTCGCTCCAGTATCCGATCTGATTAAAAAAATAAATTGATTGAATATACCAGAAAAAGCAAGTGTACTTCAAACAGAAATAACAAGAGCGGTTGATCAATCATTAAAATAAAGTAAAACTTTGGAAACCATTCTCATACTACGAGGCACGTTGAAGATAGGGTTGCATGTCAAAATCAAGTAGCATTCCCCTTCCTAAACGTCACTTTCATTACAGACCGCCTGCAAAACTCTATGTCAAGGAAGTTCTACCCTATCCTTCAGAACTGTGTTCAAAATTCTTTGATGTCCTGCTGCCACCTACTTCTTGGTCGTTCCCCGCCTCGTACTTCAGGAATTATGCCTTCCATTATTGTTCTCTCCAAACCACTGTGCCGTTTAACACAAATGACTGTATGTCCCTATTTATTTTTCATCAACAGTGCACGATGAGTTTTGTAGTCACCATCACACAAAACTCTTTTACTTGTCATAGTTTCTCTAGAAGTAGTCAACATCATACAAAACTCTTTTACTTGTCATAGTTTCTCTAGAAGTAGTCAACATCCCACAAAACTCTTTTACTTGTCATAGTTTCTCTAGAAGTAGTCACCATCACACAAAACTCTTTTACTTGTCATAGTTTCTCTAGAAGTAGTCAACATCCCACAAAACTCTTTTACTTGTCATAGTTTCTCTGGAAGTAGTCAACATCACACAAAACTCTTTTACTTGTCATAGTTTCTCTGGAAGTAGTCACCATCACACACAACTCTTTTACTTGTCATAGTTTCTCTGGAAGTAGTCAACATCATACAAAACTCTTTTACTTGTCATAGTTTCTCTAGAAGTAGTCACATCCCACACAACTCTTTTACTTGTCATAGTTTCCTAGTAGTAGTCACATCACACAAAACTCTTTTACTTGTCATAGTTTCTCTAGAAGTAGTCACATCCCACAAAACTCGTTTACTTGTCATAGTTTCTCTAGAAGTAGTCACATCCCACAAAACTCGTTTACTTGTCATAGTTTCTCTAGAAGTAGTCACATCCCACAAAACTCTTTTACTTGTCATAGTTTCTCTAGAAGTAGTCACCATCACACAAAACTCTTTTACTTGTCATAGTTTCTCTAGAAGTAGTCACATCCCACAAAACTCTTTTACTTGTCATAGTTTCTCTAGAAGTAGTCACATCACACAAAACTCTTTTACTTGTCATAGTTTCTCTAAAAGTAGTCACATCACACAAAACTCTTTTACCTGCCATATTTTCTCTGGAAGTAGTCACATCACACAAAACTCTTTTACTTGTCATAGTTTTTCTAGGACACCAATGAAGCTGGGTTTACATGAGAGCCGTTTGCGATAGGAATAATACCACTCCAACTGATACCGAACACACGTTCAGTAAGGAAGTACGCGATAGAGCAAAGACTGGTATATACAGTATTACATAAGAAGGAAAAATTAATTATAAGATATGAAAAAAACAACACTCAACGTTTCGGTGCTTAAGACCTTTATCAAGAACAGAAAAACAGAAAAACTAAATTATGTAAGGAAGTACACAAGCTTCTGTGTTATCGGACTACGTGATGAATCAGTACTAATTCTATTATATTACACAGGACGTTGGAGAACTTAATGACTTCATTATATTATACATGACGTTGGATAACTTAATGACTCCATTATATTATACAGGACGTTGGAGAACTTAATGACTTCATTATATTATACAGGACGTTGGAGAACTTAATGACTCCATTATATTATACAGGACGTTGGATAACTTAATGACTCCATTATATTATACAGGACGTTGGAGAACTTAATGACTCCATTATATTATACAGGACATTGGATAACTTAATGACTCCATTATATTATACAGGACGTTGGAGAACTTAATGACTCCATTATATTATACATGACGTTGGATAACTTAATGACTCCATTATATTATACAGGACGTTGGAGAACACTGCTGACTCCTTTATATTATCTACCAAGACGGAGAACAAATGTGATCCCATACTGCATCTAGAACGATGGAGAACAATACTGATTTCAGTACCATAACTTTGTCATTAACATCATCACATCACTGTCATTATCATCGCCATCATCATCTTCATGGGACATTCATCATCGTTACAGTTATAACCACAACAAATGTTATTATATTCATCATTGCTATCATTGCTACTATAACATTGACAAAGCAACCAGTCTCCTTATTGCCTAATAGCTCATAGGGCAGTTGTATTCCCTCTGCAGCCGTATGCTAAAATCATTAGTTACATCCTGAATCCATCTTCGCCTAGATATTCCTCTTTTCCTCTTTGCCGGGTCGCTTCCTTCCATAATGTTCTCCTCCAACACTTCATGTCTTTTTATACGTTCAAAATACTTCAATTTTCTCATTCTTATTGGTGACATCAGCTAGTTTTCTTTGATTTTGAAATCTTTCTAAACATATATATGTTATCTTCTTTGTTCATGATATACAGAGGACTGTTCTGTAACACGTATACTCAAAAGCATATATATAGCAACAACTTCACTATTATCAAATATATTAACTTCTATATTACGATAAACTGTCAAACCGTTCTGACAGTACAACTTCTCCGAATAGCCATCACACGAACCGAAACGTAAAATAGACATAACATTATTCTCGAGATTCATTTTAATATCGTAAGCACCTTATAATAGATAATACTGCAGCAGTTTCCACTAACAATTATATTCGACAAAACATCAGAAAACGTAGAAACGTGGTTTCATTGGTCATATACTAGGAGTTAACCAGTGTCTACCGGCTTCATTATTTCCCTTATTTACCTTATTGTAGTCAAATATCATTAGTTCAATTTCAGTTTCAGTTTGAAATATCTTCATTGCACTCCGGACATGTCCATAGGTACTCCGGTCTCCTTCGCAATATCTCGAACAGCGTCCAGAGACTGACCGTACCAGTTCGATTTTGATTGATGAGCCTACTCATATATCTGTTATGTTGTTCTTTTCTTGCTACTCCAATCTTCAAACCCAGCTCCTGCAATCTAGTAGTTCACAGGGATTGGTTTAAATGAAAATCTTCTATGCGCATCACTATTTTACCTCAATTTCATTATTGTCCACCATCTTTATTATAACTAAGAGAACCAGAATTGTTTATCCATCTTTATTATAACTAAGAGAACCAGAATTGTTTATCCATCTTTATTATAACTAAGAGAACCAGAATTGTTTATCAGCCACATAGTTGCCAATCACCATATGTGCTGCCTAATAGTATAATTATTGCACAGCCACATCATTATTACAAATAACACCATTATTGATTTCAATCTCAAAATAAGAATGAGAAAATTGAGGTATTTTGGACATAAAGAACACAGAAGGTTTTAGAGGATCGCCAATGAAGGAGACATCACGGTAAAGAGGAGAAGTGGAAGACCACACAGAAGATGGATTCAGGATTTAAGTGATGGTTTGAGCAGAACGGCTGCAAAAATGGGACATCTGGCCTATGAGAGAATGAAATTTCGATGGGCTGTTAGTGTGTGAAAGTTCTGCCCAGGACAAACTATTTGATGATGATGATGATGAATCTCACAATTATACAGTAACTAATTTATTGCAGATACTTTTCCAACTAACAATAGTCGTAATAGAGGTGAAGTGTCTACGCAGATTCTGGAAGTGATCCCGAAGAGACCGGTTTAGAAATGAAGACATCAGGAAAAGAGTGGGTACAACATCAGTACTGAGCTTCATCAAGACACAACAAATTAAATGATTCGGCCACATAAGCAGATTACCAACAGACAGTGAGCATCAAAGAGCAATGTTACTCCGCTACAGTGGAAAAAGAAAAAGGCCATCTAGGCAAAGGTTGACATCAGAAATAACAGAGGAAGGGAAAAACACTATTTACGAAACGCGCACACAAAAGACCGTTCTAGAAATGTCTTCTTATCCTGAAGCTGAGGCACAACATGATTAAAGAAGAAAAAGAGAAGAAGAATGTGGCAGTCGCTACCATTATCGAACAGCCATCTGTAATATACAGCGGTATAGCTTAGTCTAGAACCTAGATAATCCCGTTGAAGTGGGCTGAATTTGACATATTTTATAGAGCACTGTAAGATTTATTGCGATTTTACACGATTCTATGAGTTTATGGTTATTTATTGATGACAAGTGTTTATATATGCTGATGTTTCGTAGTGTTAACTTAATTGTTAGCGTAGTGTTAACTTAATTTGGGACATAACATAACCTTGTTTTCGCGTGGTGTGTTTATATTGAATTCTTTATATTTTATCAACACTGGATTGAGAGTGTTATGTGCCGTTAGAAGGATGATTTCTAGGAATTTCAACTTGAGCTGGACGATCTTACGTTTTGTTTGTCTATTGTCTTTACCCAGGTAGATGATGGAGTTGGTTGTCCATTCTTGTCGTTAAACGTAGGGGTGGGAGCTTTAGTTTGTGTTCCAGGGTCAGATGAGTGGTCCTTGTTGTGTTATATCCATGTTTATTTAGTGTGGTCTTGATATTGTCTATTTATCATTTTTTTGGTCTTCCCTTGACTCTAGTACCTGATTCTTTTTATTGTATGCTGTTATTGGTAGTTGGTTGTATTCCATTCTCATTAAATGTCCAAACCACTGCATTTGTTGTCTTTCGATGTATTAGGTGTATGAGGTTATGCCCACTCTGCTTCTGATGTCCTCATTTCGTAATCTATCTTTCCTAGTGACTCCCACTGCCTTCCTCAAGCATTTCATTTCACACGTGGTGCGCTTTCTGTGGTGTCTTGCTGTCAGAGACCAAGTTTGGCAGTGGTAACAGGGGGTTAATCATTAACATTACTGTCACAACAACCGTTCTTAATGACGTCACTATCATGTCATTATCATCATGCACAATTTGTTTTCTAAGATCTCTAAATAAGACGACGCCCGCCTGCCCAGCGTGTTCGTAGCGCGTTGGACTACGTGTGACAAGTCCTCTGTGAGTGCGGGTTCAACTCTGCGGACTGGCAGAAAAGCCACAGGTTCCCCAGATTTACGGTGCTCGTGGCACCTAACCGAAGGGTTTCGATGTCCATGACACCGAGCCGAAAAGCTTTCAGCTCAAGTGCTTCTGGATCGAAAATTAAAATTTAAAAAAAGACGACAGAGTACGGTGTCAGGATAAATAAACTAGAGCTGACTAAAACTCTACACCACCTCCAAGTGGAGGTCCTGGTAACAGATTGCATCGTTGCATTCCAAGAAAGTGAAAATAGAAACAGGAAGGAATATTCGGTCTAAAAATGTCACGGTATGAAATGAAGTCAACAAAACAACGAATCAGGACACAAATTTGTGAAGTGACTTGATCGCCTACGCCAATTACCCAAGTATGAGAGAGATAGAGAGTAATATATAGAGAAATAAAGTGAAAGAAGAAGAAATATGAAGAGAGATAACATTAAACACATTACTAACCTTGGCAGTGCCTCTAGTCATAGCAACATTGTAAACATTACTAACCTTGGCAGTGCCTCTAGTCATAGCAACATTGTAAACATTACTAACCTTGGCAGTGCCTCTAGTCATAGTAACATTGTAACATTACTAACCTTGGCAGTGCCTCTAGTCATAGCAACATTGTAAACATTAAACACATTACTAACCTTGGCAGTGCCTCTAGTCATAGCAACATTGTAAACATTACTAACCTTGGCAGTGCCTCTAGTCATAGCAACATTGTAAACATTACTAACCTTGGCAGTGCCTCTAGTCATAGCAACATTGTAAACATTACTAACCTTGGCAGTGCCTCTAGTCATAGCAACATTGTAAACATTACTAACCTTGGCAGTGCCTCTAGTCATAGCAACATTGTAAACATTAAACACATTACTAACCTTGGCAGTGCCTCTAGTCATAGCAACATTGTAAACATTACTAACCTTGGCAGTGCCTCTAGTCATAGCAACATTGTAAACATTACTAACCTTGGCAGTGCCTCTAGTCATAGCAACATTGTAAACATTAAACACATTACTAACTTGCAGTGCTCTAGTCATAGCAACATTGTAAACATTACTAACCTTGGCAGTGCCTCTAGTCATAGCAACATTGTAAACATTAAACACATTACTAACCTTGGCAGTGCCTCTTGTCATAGCAACATTGTAAACATCTAAGGTGTAATCCTTCCGTTGTCCGTGTTCGTTAAAGGCAACATGACCAGTGATACCTTCAAATTTAACCTGTAATTTTCAAATAATGCAAATTTGAAGTGACATTTTTTCCTTAACAGTAGACGCAATAACCAAAAAAAAAACCATGAAATTCTTCTTCTTCTTCAAACGCTCCATATCGACCACTTGCTAAACCACTCTTTGTGATCTGTATATGATCTGAGTTTTAGAACGTTTGTACGTTGTGCCAGCTATGCGCCTACAAGTAGACCAGCACATCCGATTTCTGCGTCCCTTTTTATTTACTAGAGTAGCTTCCCTAGGCCCTTACCTCAGTCTCCTCTTATAACATGCCTTGCAGGATGCAGCAGTGCTACTATTCTTTGCTCCCAATGCGAGCCCCGACAAATTGTGGGAGAAATATGAAATTAAAATACAGGTATTCAAACTAAAGTTGTAATGTAGCGTTTCTCAAACTTGAATTACCACTTATACCCCCAACTTTTAAAATATATTTTGCTGCCTGGAACCCACAAGTTTATATATATGAAAATCTTCAAGCGATGGTGTTATTATTACACCACACCAACAGTCAAGCTGGCTCCAATTTCTCAGACTGCGGGAAACTTCAAAATTATCTTTTATTTTGTCCTGTCAGATAATTAGACTCTGGTCTAGTCCAGCTCCTTTGATTTCGCATCGAAACTATTTTATCACTGATTTTATATATGTTTTTAAAATGTATTTTCTGTTTGAAATGTCAAAGATCATAATATTTCACCAGCGATTGAGGACCCTCTGTGAGTACCTCGCGGACATCCCGGGGGTCTGGGGACACCAGTTTGAGAGACGTTATTCTAAAGGATCTAAGCACGAAGGATTTATGATATTGTACCGGGGTTCCCCATATGGTTCTGTCTATTTTCACAGAAACTGCACGCCACATTCTAAGTATTGAATAAATCAACGAACTCTGTAGCTCCGCTATCAATCATACATATCTTTGGAAACACATTCACTCGTGAATAGAATAACGCGGTTTGGTTTCAACCTTCGGAACGCAAAAGCAAGCTGCTTAAGTCACAGAGACTCCTCCAATTCCAAGGTAATCGCACATAATAGCGACGTAACATAATAGCGATGTAACATAATAGCGATGTAACATAATAGCGACGTAAGGATGAGGAACTGCTCATGCCTTCTAATACCTAATACTAATACTAGCACTTTGAGATGAGGAGAACAGTTATATTCTTTTTTAAATTCCAGACAGGCACTAACTTTACTTATTTAAATGGGACGACTAAAGTGTGGTTTAACCAGGAGATTAAAGTCTCAGTCTCTTTCTCTTTTGATTACCAAAAATACGTTCTAACTTTTAGACTAAGTAACGTAAGACGAAATGAATGAGGGAAACTTCAGAGAAAGAGAAATGAACAAGTGCCCACTTCACATTGAAGTAGTGACCCTGGTAGCAGGTTGCGTCAGTGTAGTCTGGCTAAGAGAGTGAAAAATCGTGGTATATCCTAAAGGACGTAGCCATCAACCCCAGTAAACAAGTCGTTGATTTTCTAGGCCCCACTTATACGTTCAGTAGTTTGCCATTGCTTTCTGAACGGTGAGGTCTGTTTTTACTTTTGTAAAATCCACGGAAACGGATTTGTTTCCAAATTTGGCCACCGTGGGATTTGAACCAGGTACGCTTGAGAGTAGGTATCGAAAATGAAAGAAAACTGCGATCTTAAAATTAATGGATTGAAAACGGACGGGTCTCTTCTTCATCTTCTTCTTCGAACGTTCTATATCCACCACTTGTTACCACTATTTGTGATTTGTATGTGATCCGAACCTAAGAGCGATGTACGCTATACCAGTTATGCGCCTACAATTAGACCACATTTTCCGAATTCTGCGACGCTTTTATTTAGTCGGTAGCTTTCCTAGGTCCCCTACCCAATCGTCTTTAACGACATGCCTTGTAGGTGCAGTGTTACTATTCTTTGCTCCCCTTGCGAGCCCGGAGACACACTGACGAAGATGTGTCTCGTCAATATACGCAGTCTTTTGTTACTTTCAAAACAAGTAATAGACATTTGTGACAAACGAAGAAGGAGAAACAATTTTACAGCAGTTGAATTATAATAAGTCCAGTTTTTTAACAATAAGAGATTTTAATTATAATAAGTCCAGTTTTTAACAATAAGAGATTTTAATTATAATAAGTCCAGTTTTTTAACAATAAGAAATTTTAATTATAATAAGCAGTTTTTAAAATGAGATTTAATTAACGTTTTAAAATAAAGAAATTTATGTCAGTTTTGACAATAGGATTTAATTATATAAGTAGTAACATAAATTTAATATGAATAAGTCCGTTTTTCAATGAGATTCTAATTGACTTAATAATCCATTTTCATAGATATTTTCATTATAAACTTTATTTAACAGTAACTAGATTTAAATAAATTATTGTCAGTATTAAACATAAGAGATTAAAATGAACTAAGCTCCAGTCTTTTACATGAGATATTATACTGTTCAAGTGTTTTTAAATGAGAGACTTAATATAATGTCCAGTTTTTACTAAGATGATTTTATACAATAATGTCCAGTTTTTTCTAAGAGATATAGAACAAATATAGTCCATGTATTTTCTAAGTATATAGAATTTAAAATTTATACTGCCCAAAGTTTTTCTAAGATTGATATAGAACAAACATATTTTCATATAAGTATTTTTAAAATATAGAACAAATAATACGTCTCAAGTATTTTCTAAGATGATTTTAAAAAAATAAGTCTCAGTTTTTTCATAAGAGATTTGAATAAATAAGTCCAGTTTTTTAACAATAAGAGATTTAATATACTAAGTCCAGTTTTTACATAAGAGATTTTAATAAATAAGTCTCAAGTTTTTCTAAGATGATTTTAATAAATAAGTCCATAGTTTTTTCATAAGATGATTTGAATAAATATATGTCTCAGTTTTTCTAAATAGAGATCTAATATATGTCTATAGTTTTTCTAAGAGATTTTAATTATAATAAGTCCAGTGTTTTCTAAGAGATTTTAGAAAAATCATTTTCATAAGTGTTTTTAATATGATATAGAACAAATATATGTACTATATGTAGTTTTTAAGAGATAAGAATTAATATACTGTCTCAGTTTTTTAAGATAAGTAGATTAATTATAATAGTCTAAAGTTTTTTAAATATAGAATTAAATATAATAAGTCTCAGTTTTTCAAGAGATTTTAATTATAATATAGTCTCAGTTTTTCTAAGATGATATTAATTAAATAAGTCTCAAGTATTTTAACAATAAGAGATTTAATATAATATAGTCTCAAGTTTTAATCTAAGATGATTGTAACAAATAATGTCTCAAGTTTTTAACAATAGAGATTTAATATAACTGTCCATGTTTTTCTAAGAGATTTAATTAAATATATGTCCAGTTTTTCTAAGATATGTAGAATTAATATACTAGTCTCAGTTTTTCTAAGATGATTTAGAATATAATAAGTCTCAGTTTTTCTAAGAGATTATAATTAAATATAGTCCAGTATTTTCTAAGATGATTGAGAATATAATAGTCCAGTTTTTCTAAGAGATTAGATATAATAAGTCCAGTGTTTTTAACAATAAGAATTTAAATATACTGTCTCAGTTTTTCATAAGATGATTGAATAAATAAGTCTCAGTTTTTTAAAAATAGAAAATTAATATACTAGTCCAGTTTTTTAAGATGATAAGAATTTTAATATATGTCTCATAGTTTTTCTAAATAGAGAAACTAAATATAGTCTCAGTTTTTTAAAAATGAGAGATTTAATATATAGTAGTTTTTAAAATGAGAGATTAATATAATAAGTCCAGTTTTTCTAAATGATAAAAAATTAATATAATAGTCCAGTTTTTTAAAAATGAGAGATTAAATTTATAATAGTCTCAGTTTTTCTAAGATGATTTGAATATAATAATCATTGTCTAAATATGTTTTAAATGATTAAACAAATTTTTCAATAGTATTTTAAGATGTTCAGAACAAATATAGTTCTCATAGTAGTTTTCTAAGATGTTAGATTAAATAAGTCATTTTCTAAGATACTAGAAAAATTATAGTCCAGTTTTTCAATAAGATGATTAAATAACATTTTGTCTAATAGATTTTCTAATGATAGAGGTGAAAGGAACTATTAATTTTCTAAGATGACGTAGACAATCTGTCTCAATGTATTGTTAAGATGATATGAACAAATATACTGTCTCATAGTGTTTTCTAAGATGATGTAGAACAAATATACTGTCTCATAGTATTTTCTAAGATGACTAGAACAACATATCTTCTCATAGTATTTTCTAAGATGATATAGAACTAAAATACTGTCTCATAGTATTTTCAAGATGATGAGAACAAATATACTGTCTCATAGTATTTTCTAAGATGAGGTAGAGCCAATATACTGTCTCATAGTGTTTTCTAAGATGATATAGAACAAATATACTGTCTCATAGTGTTTTCTAAGATGATGTAGAACAAATATACTGTCTCATAGTATTTTCTAAGATGATATAGAACAAATATACTGTCTCATAGTGTTTTCTAAGATGAGTAGAAAATATATCTATTTTTCTAAGATGATAGAACAAATATACTGTCTCATAGTATTTTCTAAGATGATATAGAACAAATATACTGTCTCATAGTATTTTCTAAGATGATATAGAACAAATATACTGTCTCATAGTATTTTCTAAGATGATATAGAACAAATATACTGTCTCATAGTATTTTCTAAGATGATGTAGAGCCAATATACTGTTTTTTTCTAAGATGAGTAGAACAAATATACTGTCTCATAGTGTTTTCTAAGATGATATAGAACAAATATACTGTCTCATAGTGTTTTCTAAGATGAATAGACAATATACTGTCTCAAGTGTTTTCTAAGATGACGTAGACAAATATAATGTCTCATAGTGTTTTCTAAAGATGACGTAGAGCCAATATACTGTCTCATAGTGTTTTCTAAGATGATAAGACCAATATACTGTCTCATAGTGTTTTCTAGATGACGTAGAACAATATACTGTCTCATAGTGTTTTCTAAGATGACTAGAGCTAGTATACTGGTAAATACAGTATAAAATGCACTATAAGTGCGCCCAGAGTTAAAAAAATTACTGAGTGATAGGGTTCAAGACCGAAAAGCGTCACCAAAAATTGTATTAAATTTAAGAAAAAAGTACATTATATTTAAAAAAAGGATAAAAAGCCGATGGATTGACTGCATTGCACCAGGCTTTACTCAATAAGGCTTGGTTCCTCTCCACAGAAATGGCACGCAACCTGCCGAGATTATTGCACAAGGCACGAACTCCGTAGCTCCGGCAACAATCTTACGGATCTCAGAAAAAATGCACTCATGAACAGAATGGCGCGGTCCGATTCAAACCCCGACCTTCGGTACGCAAGACGAATTCTTAACCACTTAGCCAATAATCCCCATACATTAAATATATATATACATTGTAGCTAATAAAAATAAAACAGTTGAGAGAGTTTGTTGATATATATATAGTTGATTTATCTAGGGCCTGTTAGAAATTTTTGTTGTAAATTATATACATTGTAGCTAATAAAATAAAACAGTTGAGAGGTTGTTGATTATATATCTGATGTTATCTAGGCGTTAGAAATTTCTTGTTGTAAATATATATACATTGTAGCTAATAAAAATAAAACAGTTGAGAGGTTGTTGTTATATATGTTGATGTTATCTAGGGCTGTTAGAAATTTTTGTTGTAATATATATACATTGTAGCTAATAAAAATAAAACAGTTGAGAGGTTTTTTGATATATATATGTTGATGTTATCTAGGGCGTTAGAAATTTCTTGTTGTAATTATATACATTGTAGCTAATAAAATAAAACAGTTGAGAGAGGTTGTTGATATATATATATTGGTGTTATCTAGGGCCGTTAGAAATTTGTTGTTGTAAATATATATACATTGTAGCTAATAAAAATAAAACAGTTGAGAGGTTGTTGATATATATATATTGTTATCTAGGCTGTTAGAAATTTGTTGTTGTATTCTATATACATTGTAGCTAATAAAAATAAAACAGTTGAGAGGTTGTTGATATATATGTTATGTTATCTAGGCTGTTAGAAATTTGTTGTTGTAATTATATACATTGTAGCTAATAAAAATAAAACAGTTGAGAGGTTGTTGATATATATGTTGATGTTATCTAGGGCCGTTAGAAATTTGTTGTTGTATTCTATATATAGTGCGCTGTGAAAGAAGTGAAATTCTTCACTTCTGTTGTATCCTTTGCTTGATAAAGACCTTTTGGTCGGAACGTTACTGTGAATTGTCATTGTTTTTGTATTTTGTAAAACTACAGTACTTTGTTTTTCCTTGTTTCGCTATTGCTACATAGTTTTACTGCAGTCTTCCTGATATTATATTTTCAGAGCATGGACAAAGTCTAGATTAAGTTTGATAACTAATGATACATACATTTATACTTAAGACAGCGGCAATGTTATTATTCTAAGCAAAGCATATCCTATTTGTCTGCAGCTGGCACTTCCAATTTGAATATTGAATATTTCTTTTATAAAGAATAAAGCCTCTTTAAGCCACGGCTTGCTATTTTTTTTAAGAACTAGTTTTATTTGTTGGTTGCAGCGTTGACTGTTAGCCATACACAGAAGAAAAATAAGAATGAACTTGTTGTGAAGAACTCTATCATGAACATTTTGGGTAATGATTTTAAAAAAATAATGCAATGCAGACGGTTAGAAAAGATAAATTGTTGCAAGACAAAGGATAATATCACTAGATTCGTTAGCAGCAACCTTCAACAGAGTATAGAACCGGTGGTAAGAGAGAGAGAGAGAGAGAGAGACATACGGTTATTAAGTTCAATTGCAACCAACCTTTGAAACCGACATGGTACTTAGTCTGCACTGATTAACTGCTAAAGTACGACAAACCACCTGACAAAATGTTCTGACAATACCAATTTTAAGGCAATCCACATCATAACTCAGAATATTAAACAGAAGTTGTTCACAAAATCCATTTGATGTATAATTTCTTGTAGAATACAGAAGATGAATTTATAATGTGTACATTTTAGCTCTGTGAATTCGCCCGAGTGGTTACCAGGGACAAATTTGGGGTGTAAAGAATAGAACCACTGTTACCTGTCACGAATGCCGTAAGAGGCGACTGAGGAGGTTTGGCTGAAATCGGATGCACGCGTCCCAAACGTGTAGAAGTCTATGCGTTTAGGGGCCTACCAAACCAATGTGCAACGTAAACACGTTCTTGGCAAAGATAAAACATATCACAGAGAGTGATTAAAATTGGTCGTAAAGAACGAACGCAAAGAAGAAGAAGGAAACAGAAGTTGTTCACAAGATCCCTTTTATGTATAATTCTTTGTAGAATACAGAATATGAATTTATAATGTGTACATTTTAGCTCTCTGAATTCTGATATATGATATAGTTTTCTGCTAACATAAGAAACTTATAGTAGCTTGTGCTAGAGCAACTTTCATTATACATTTTGTTTATGAAAAGCAGCACGCAATCTTGTTAATAAAACTAAGGTTGTGGGACGGATTAGCATAATGCATAAGCGTTGTCTACTCGGACACAGAGGGTTGTGGGTTCAGTCTCATATTCGACGGTCAGACGGGAGGAAAGGAATTGACCATCTTACCGTCTGTACACTAACAGCTTGAAATTGGAAGTGACAGGAAACATAATACCAAGTTCTAAAAGTCTACAGGAAAGTGTATTTTATTATACTAAGTAAAGACAGATAAGAAATGTTAGAAGTAATAAAATACATAATAATAAAAAAAACACTCGGGATGCGTTATCCGTTAATAGGGTGACAAGTAATTTCTCCAGTACCAGCTAACTATCCGATGGGACAAACAGCTCAATCTCTCAGGGAAAACTGGGGGACTGCAATCCTTTCAAGCTTTAGCAAAGTTCTTGAACTCAGGGGTCTCCATCTAGGTCGATCACTCTTATCAACACCTTGTGCATCACTTATGCCTGTTGATATTCCTTGACAATTGCACTACCGGTTGCGTTAGATGAGTTTAGATCTCCACCTCTCTTATAACAGCGTTGTCGCATGTGTTGACACAAAGAACAAATATCTCTGATTTTTTAATTCTTTTCCATTTTATTTCATTATATTTTCTAGACATCTTATGTTGAAATGCATTAATATGTTCTAATCTTTAGTAATTTTCCAATCGGCTGGATATTTAGGATTGATACAACATTTAAGAAAATCGTATTTAGTTTTATATATTCTTAGATTTCATATTATTTGCTTTTAAAGGTATTTGCTTTACTAAAATTTTGTATGCTACTAACTGTTACATATTGCACTCTGCAAATCCAAAATGCTACCTCAATAGAATGCCAAAGTTAATTTTTCATGTGATTCCAGTTAAAATACACTACCAACAAGCATCCAGCTTATTCGCTTAATTTAAGGGTGATCGCAATTTTTGCCTCATCGTAGGTTCACCAGAGACAAGAAAACATCTAAACAAAACAATCGATTAATTTCTAAGGAAATACTAGGAGGTGGACATCGACATCCTTTCAGAGACACTAGACAAAGAATTATCTTTGAACTCAATGGGAGAGTCTGAACACGCAATCATGTAGATACGTAGTCAGATCAAACTAACTTCATACAACACAGCACTTCTGAGTGGCATCAAACGTTAGACACTGTAAGACATATTGGACCTTTAATCTAAATTGGCACTGCCCGTCTAGCCGTTAGATGAGTGTTTTAGATTCGACGACCAGTCGAGATCTTAAAAAAGCGTTAGTGCGCAAATTGATATTTCGATTCCTAAGAACCTAATATACCTGTGTAGTTTTAAGTTACGTTATCTGACTATTTGTATTTCATCAAGATAAAGAACATAATTTGTTTAGTCATCCTTCGATGTGGAAACGGTACACGATGATAATGATGAGAAATACTACAAGAAAAATATTAGTAATATACAGTGGCGGCTTGTGATCACTTTTATTGGTGGGGCCAAACAAACATTTTGAGAAAACTCGTGGTTTTGGGTTAGGTTATATTTTAGTATTTACTATTATTTGTCTATTCTGGAAAGTTATCCTCCCCTTTACTAGAATTTGCTATTGGCTACTAAACTGACACCATTGCACTCTGGCAAATTCATAGGCGCTCAGTCTTCCCTAAGAGATGTCGAAAAGTATGAATACTGCTGGTTCCTGTGACTTGCTAGTTAAACTCACTCACCACTCTGCGAATCAAGCATCCAGCTCTACTTGTACAGAGTATAATTTCTTAACTCGTTGGACTGATTCAGCGTCAATTTTATTGCCTTCATCCAACAGTAGGTTGCCAAGAGACCACAGAACATCCCCTCTATCCATCCTAAACTCATAAACAATCGATTAATAATATATAAAGAAGTTTAAGAAACATATTTATACCACGTGGTATATTAGGTAATACAGTGTTAGGTCCGTAGTTTTCACTGACTGTCAGCATATGAAGGGTGATGTGGTTAACTAACGCGCCCGCATTTACTTCCCAATTCTCTTTCCTGGTGCACAATTAAAGCTGGGTGACATGAGAGCAGTTACGGTCGGAACAAATTTCACGCCCATTGTGGAATTGAACCAAGATAGCTAGGTTAATACCAAGTTCACTAACAACTACGCTACTGCGGTTTCAATAATATATAAGAACAAACTGAATAATGGTGAACTGAAAATCTGACAAACATATTTATACCAACCTTCTTCATCTCTTCTAGAATTGGTTGTCCATGTCCTATTCGAACCTCCGAGTCATCAGTACATTTGACAGATTTACCTGTATTTGACATACGATTATGTCTAAGAAAGTTGGGCTCTTTCAGTAAAAGTGATCCAAATGCTCTCGTGAAGAGCAGAACACCATCTGCAGCCAATGCAGCTTCGTACTAGAAATAAGTTTATGAGAAATGAAAATTATAAATGTTTCTATGTTTATATATGAAAATAATTATATGTTTCATATCTACTTTATGTTACCAAAGCCAAACATGGATAATGAGCAAAGGGCGGTCGCTAAAAATAACTACATCTGAAAAGCGATGCCTACGAAAAGTTATTAACAACACCAGAAAAGACGGAATGACCAACATCAGCATAAGAAAGAAAGTTGGCGCAGAACCTTGCTTGAATTACATCGATGAAACAAAGAATGAAGTGGTTTGGCCACTTAATAAGAGTCACAGAGTCTTCTACAACAGAACATCAGGAAAGAAGGTGATAGGAAGACCACAAAAAGATGGTTAGATGGCATAACAGAATCCTGTCAAAGAGGAAAAATAACAATCACCCAAGCCACCAGAGCAGCGCAAGACAAATACAGAAAACCACAACACTGGGCAACAACCCGGTAGCAGTGTGAGACAAAAGAAGAAGAAGATTCGTTTTGTTTTCTTTAATCCTGTTTTGCCTCACTGCGTCAGGACAGAGATTTCTAGAACGAGCTTTTCTGTGCGCTTCTTAAATAATGTTTTCCACCGACTCTGTTATTTCTGACGTCTGTCTTTGCGTGAACGTTCTTTTGTTTTGTATACACTGTAACAGAGTAGCATTGTCTGTGGTAATCTGCTTATATGATCGAACCATTTAATTTGTTGTTTCTTGATGAAGTTCAGTACTGATGTTGCACCCATTTTTTGTACTGATGTCTTCATTTCTAAACCGGTCTCTTCTTGATACTCCCATCAAGAAGGGACCTTCTGTTTAGTCCCTTCATCGCTGTCATGACTAGTAATAGATATCACAATCCCACAATTTTAAAAAATGGCATACTAGTTCCGTTTTTATTTTCAATAAATTTCCGTAAACTTCTTCTTCAGCGATCTCTGGTCATGCGCTTAATTTACTGTGGACCACAAACTGGGCGGTCAGTTTCAGGTCAGTCAGGTTTCCTTAAATCTTAGTTTTTAGGTCGACTGGTTGTGGCCACATTGCTTCTCAGTTCACCCAGGAGAGGACAGTCTTGCAGGATATGCTCCGGTGTCTGTTCCGTCTGCTAACACTGGCAGAGAGCTATTTGTCTTATTCCTAGTCTATACAAGATACGGTAAATAAGTATTAGTGTCTATTTAATGATAATCTTCATTGGATCCGGTGCTTTCCCCGAGGTTCATCAAAAACTCCATATTCTCTTGCTATTATTTTCTTACATTCAAATACTTTGTGCCAGCACCTGGCCAGTACTCTGGGTCAAGACTAGACCAAGATGATATAAAGGCCTCCGCTGTCTGGTTGTATGGATCAACAAGTTGAAAGCCTGTAATGTTGACACCTCCTATTTTAAAGTTGGTTAGGTTCATCTCTAGCATGCCCTGACAATAGAAACAAATAATAATGGTAATAGTAAATGAACATCATTATTTATTCCATATGGTTTTATAAGACATTCTAGATCGACATGTTTCATACTTATTGATTTAAAACCTTAAGGTGCAATTTGTACCAATACGTTCTCTATTTTCAAAATTTTACCGAAGACCCTCGCCAATGCTACGGAGTACGTGTACTGTCGTTGAGAACTTCTTATGTAAGAAAGTAATAAAATGGTCGGATCACAGATGATTATTCACCGAAGTGCAATGAGTGTATTATCAATCAATCAATCTATTTAGTCATGTTCACGCCATGTGTTGTGTGCTGCAAGGGGAGCAAAGAATAGTAACACTTCGACCTACAAGGCATGTCATAAGAGGCGACTGAGGTAGTGGCCTAGGGAAGCTATCCTAGTAAATAAAAAAGCATCGCAGAAATCGGATGTGCTGGCTTACTTATAGGCGCATAACTGGAACAACGTACAATCACTCTTAGGCTCGGATCACATACAAATCACAAAGAGCGATTAAAAAGTGGTCGATATGGAGCGTTCAAGAACAAGCAGAAGAAGAAGTCAGAAATGAGCAGAACTTTGTCACGATAACTGTCCTTCAGAAATCTTCTGTATCAATGACCGGATGTCTTGCATTTGTTGCGTTTATGTTTAAGTTCTCTCTCTCTCTCTCTCTCTCTCTCTCTCTCTCTAGCCTGTGACGCATTTGGCTGTTAGGGTAGTAACAAATGTTCACCATTCTTCTCTATTATTGGCTGTGCTCTGTATAGTGTTCTAGCTAAGATTCATTACTTTCAGTTCTTGTTCTACTCTTCTCCTCCAGGTCTTTTAGGAACTTACACATTTTCGTTTACCCTTTGATGTCCAATTTCGTGACATAGACTACATGCGTATCATATGTCCGATTCATCTCCAGCGTCGTTTTCCGATGATGACGATCATATTCTCTTACTGACACTGTGCAAGCAGTTCTAGGTTAGAGAAGTTCTCTATCACATTTTGTATAACTCTTTGTCTTGGTCTTCATCCTCCCTGTTTTTCCGTAACAACTTTCTTGATAATTGCATTCTTCAAACTATCAAGAGTCTTTGTGTGTTTAAGAAAACCCTTCTTATTCTCAACCTGTTACAGAAGAGTCTTCGTATATCATGGACAGAGAAGAGAACAAATAGATCTATCCAGAAAGAACTACAAAACAAAGAAAACTGGCTGATGCTACAAATGAGAAAGAGAAAATTGAGATATTTTGACATATAAGAAGACAAGAAGGGATGGAGAAGACCATTATGGAAGGAGACATCCCAGCAAAGAGAAGAAGAGGAAGACCACGGAGAAGATGGGTTCAGGATGTAACTGATGGTTTGAACATGACGGCTGCAGAGGCAGGACATCTGGCCTATGAGAGAGAGAAATTCCGGAGAACTGTTGGAGTGGCAAAGTTCTGCTAAGGACAAGATATTTGATGATGATGATTCTCATCCGGACCATGCCGTTCAGTTCACGAGAACATTTTTGTTCCGGATATCCCTTATGATTGTTGCTGGGGCTACAGAGTTCGTGCTTTTAATAATACTCTCGATAGATCGCTTTTCTGTGGCGACTAGTCGGATGATATGGGAAAACCCTGTCCAATTCTTCTTCTTGCAATCTTCTTGCGTGGTATGGCACTTCTGACTGATCTTTTCACGAAGGTCCGCTTTCATTATTATCAGTGTCCTCTGCCATCAGCGTCCCCTGCCATCAGTGTCCGCTGCCATCAGTGTCCGCTGCCATCAGTGTCCCCTGCCATCAGTGTCCCCTGCCATCAGTGTCCCCTGCCATCAGTGTCCCCTGCCATCAGTGTCCCCTGCCATCAGTGTCCCTCCTCGGCCGTCATCAGTGTCCCTGCCATCAGTGTCCCCTGCCATCAGTGTCCCCTGCCATCGGGTCCGTCAGTGTCCCTGCCATCAGTGTCCCTGCCATCAGTGTCCCCTGTCATCCATCAACTTTAGGTGCATCATATGCAATAAAGCAAATTCTTCACCTCTTAATCCTTTTTAAGCCCGTATGTTGCCGAGGCTCGCAAAATGAGCAAATAATAGTAACACTGAGGCCTACAAGGCATGTCGTAAAAGACGACTAAGATTAGGGCCTAGGTAAGCTACTCTAGTAAATAAAAATCGGCAGAAATAGAAAAATATGTAGAAATCGAATGTGCATACTTGTATGTACTTGTATGCGCATAACTGGCACAACAAACAATCGCTCCTAGGCTCAGATCACATACAAATCCTCAAAGAGTGGTTTAACAAGTGGTCGATATGGAGAGTTTGAAGAGGAAGACGAAATCTTTCTTGTTTAAATATCTAGAGCCAGAAGAAATATGTTTTTGTGAGATCAATGCCAGTTACACAGACTGTAAAATATACCAGAACTATGAAAACAGAGTACGTTTGATGTCTCTTTTTCTGTCTTCTTTGCGTTCATTCCTTACAACTAATTTTAATAGCTCTTTGTGATATGTTTGATCTTTGCCAAGAACGTGTATACGTTGCACATTGGTTTGGTAGGCCCTAAACGCATAGACTTCTACACGTTTAGGACACGTGCATCCATTTCAGCCAAACTTCCTTAGTCGTCTCTTACGACATGCGGTAACAGTGGTTCTGTTCTTTACACCCCAAATTTGGGCCCCGGTAACCACTCGGGCGAAGTTTGAAGTAAAGAACGCTTTAAAAAGAACTAAGTTAAAATATGTATCTCTTCTAAAATATTCAGATATATAAATGAATGTAGTATACAACCATACAGTAAACATATTAACATACAATACCATTATACAGTTAAATAGATTATATGAGCATTGCGGATTGCTCTATGAAGCTATAAATCAAGCATGAATGAAAATAATTCCGTACATAAAACGTGAATGGTAATCATAAATCAATGCTACATTACATTTTGCGATTGATCAATGCACGGAGACATAAGAAGCTATTTAACAAATGTTACAAAAATGAATAAAGGAATGATTATACAAATTCAAAAAAGCATTGAGCATGGATAAATTGGATGAAATGGGTTTGAGGCTCAACATAAAATGGACAGAACATCTATGTAGAAGTATATAAATGAAGTTACAGGAAGCATATTGTATTCTGATAATGGGTGGTTGAAATATTATGGGATAGAAGAGATATCATATCATAGAAAGGCGTACAATACATATATACATATATCATCATCATGATCAGGTGCCGTGCCGTCTGGCATAGACGATCATCGATCTCCACAAATCTTTGTCTCTGGTGTTTGTTATCATCTCAGATGTTGCCGCTCTTCTGTGCGTTGAAATCAGGCTATCCAAAATTTTCTCTCTCTGTCTTCCTCTGTATCGTCTACCCTCAATTTTACCGGTTGTTACAATGTGTTTCTTATATTGATGATAAGCTTTCTCTGTGTCTTGGCCTCATTCCATTCCTCAACATTAATCATTTTAGCAGTCCATGGGATTCTCATCATTCTTCTATAAAACCACATTTCTGTAGCCCTCAGAGATTTTTCGATCTGTTTGTTTATTGTCTATGACTGCATCCGTATGTCAGTATTGGTTCTATGAAGCACTGAATAGCTCTCGTTCTGATCTCAAACGACTTGTTGCATATAATGCTTCTACTTTTCTGGATCGATGCTTTGGCCTGCCCTATTCTGCTCTTTATTTCTGATCTGCATCTGCTATCTGATGTTACCAGGACATCGAGGTATTTAAATCGCTGTACTTGTCTTAGCTCTGTCCCATTTACTGTGATGGTGCATTTTGTCCGAGTCTGCTTTTTTGATATGATCATAAATTCTGTTTTCTTAATATTCAAACTGAGTCCTTTGTTGTTTCTTTCTGTCCTAACCTTATAACTAGTTTCTGGAGCTCTATTTCAAATTATATATACATCAGTGAAACATTATAGAGAAGGAGAGAAGTGACTGTAGTATGTGAATATAATAGAACAACAAACAATACTTTCATGATCCACAGATTATAGTAAAGAAGAGACATAAAAGGGTCTAAAAGCGAAGTATTGATTTCGTGCAGTGGGTTTCCTCGTATGGTTCTGTCTCCTCTCGCAGAAATTGCACGCCACCAACCTAGAGTGTATCACAAAGAACGAAGTCTGTAGCACCAGCAACAATACAGTATATAATATATATATATATATATATTTCTCTGTACCGTTATACGTTACATAGGGCTGCAAGTAATATCTCCACATCGCTCTGTCCTTGGCAACTAACTTAATCTCTATTTAGTCCGATATTTCTTGCCTCTCTCAGCAAAGTTCGCGCCAAGGTTTCCCTAGGGATATAGTGGTTTGGAGAGAACGGTAAATGAAGACATGGCTCCTGGGATATGAGGCAGGGGACGACCAAGACGAAGGTGGCAGCAGGACATCAAAGAAACATTGAACATGGCGTTGAAAGAGGCGGGAGAACTTACTAGAGACAGAGATATTTTCAGGCTGGCTGTAACGAAAGCGATGCTCACAGAGATATTTTCAGGCTGGCTGTAACGAAAGCGATGCTCACAGAGATATTTTCAGGCTGGCTGTAACGAAAGCGATGCTCGCAGAGATATTTTCAGGCTGGCTGTAACGAAAGCGATGCTCACAGAGATATTTTCAGGCTGGCTGTAACGAAAGCGATGCTCACAGAGATATTTTCAGGCTGGCTGTAACGAAAGCGATGCTCACAGAGATATTTTCAGGCTGGCTGTAACGAAAGCGATGCTCACAGAGATATTTTCAGGCTGGCTGTAACGAAAGCGATGCTCACAGAGATATTTTCAGGCTGGCTGTAACGAAAGCGATGCTCACAGAGATATTTTCAGGCTGGCTGTAACGAAAGCGATGCTCACAGAGATATTTTCAGGCTGGCTGTAACGAAAGCGATGCTCACAGAGATATTTTCAGGCTGGCTGTAACGAAAGCGATGCTCACAGAGATATTTTCAGGCTGGCTGTAACGAAAGCGATGCTCACAGAGATATTTTCAGGCTGGCTGTAACGAAAGCGATGCTCACAGAGATATTTTCAGGCTGGCTGTAACGAAAGCGATGCTCACAGAGATATTTTCAGGCTGGCTGTAACGAAAGCGATGCTCACAGAGATATTTTCAGGCTGGCTGTAACGAAAGCGATGCTCACAGAGATATTTTCAGGCTGGCTGTAACGAAAGCGATGCTCACAGAGATATTTTCAGGCTGGCTGTAACGAAAGCGATGCTCACAGAGATATTTTCAGGCTGGCTGTAACGAAAGCGATGCTCACAGAGATATTTTCAGGCTGGCTGTAACGAAAGCGATGCTCACAGAGATATTTTCAGGCTGGCTGTAACGAAAGCGATGCTCACGAGATATTTCAGGCTGGTGTAACAACGATGCTCACAGAGATATTTTCAGGCTGGCTGTAACGAAAGCGATGCTCCGCAAGAGACACGCCACTACTTGAGATTATATATATTTATATATACATACATTTAAAAAAAAGTTAATTGCATATCCTTTGTAGGACGTTGCTAATGAACCCCAGCTTTTTAACGCTGTTTGTGATTTTTCTAGGCATTATTACGTTCAGTAGTTTGCTATTGCTTTCTGAACGAGTGGCGCCATCGTCCTTTTGTAAATATTCATGAGAAACAATTTGCAACCAAATGGTATGCAGACGCTACATACTAATATTATGTACATACATCTACATACATACATACATACATACATACATACATACATACATACATACAACATACATACATACATACATACATACACATACAATATCAAAACACACAAATAAACACAAACCAGAATACAATCAATGAAAAAAATGAACAATGTAAGTGAAGTTATGTAAACAAAAACAGCAGACATGATAAGAGAATCTAGAATCCTGTTCTAGAATAAGTGATGACGGCAGACCCCAAAAAAGTATAAAAACTAGTAGACAATTAGTCTAACGAGACACATGAGAAGACAATACTCAAGAGAAATGTCGTTAGAATATGTTAGATACATAATACAAAATAAATTAGAGTCTAGTGATTAAAGTGTGGGATTTGTTTGTTAAAGACAAATGCTAATATCTCCTGTTCCTCTTTCTCTATGCCTCTCTCTCTCTTCTCTCTCTTTTTCCCTTTCTCTCTCCTCTTCTCTCTCTCTCTCTCCTTCTCTCTGCTCTCTCTCTCTCTCTCTCTCTTCTGCCCCTCTCTCTCTCTCTCTCCTCTCTCTCTCTCTGCCTCTCTCTCTCTCTCTCTCTCTGCCTCTCTCTCTCTCTCTCTCTGCCTCTCTCTTTTCTCTGCCTCTTCTCATCTCTCTTTCTCTCTCTCTCTCTCTCTCCTTTCTCTCTGCCTCTCTCTCCTCCTCTCTCTCTCTCTCCTGCCTCTCTCTCTCTCTTCTCTCGCCTCTCTCGCTTGGGGTCTATGTGGCCTAGAGTTTAGATGCTCGCCTCTCTCTCTTTCTCTCTGCCTCTCTCTCTCACTTGGGGGTCTCTGTGGCTCAGAGTTTAGATGCTCGCCTCTCGTTCCAAAAATACTCGGTTCGCTCCCTCCTGGCGCAATCGGGATATTTTTCCAGACCCCTGATCTCAGTGTAGATGAGATCGAGTTCCTAGTCCTAACGTAGGTTCCATGTTCAAGTTGAGCACTTAAAAGAACCCTTTGCAGTTTTAAAATCGAGAAGAGCAGGCTGGAAAGGCGTTGCCCGGGCAACATTTATTACAAATATTAATAAATAAAATTCCTACACTATACTTTTACTATCTGATAAATTACATCGGGGACTCTCGCCGGTGCTACGGAGTTCGTGCACTGTCGCTGAGATCTTCCTGGGTTAGAAAGAGATCGGAACTCACATTGCTACTCACCGAAGGACAATGATGATGGTCCTATCAATCAATCAATCAATCAATCAATCTCTATTTCTCGTTGTCTCTCTTTGTGTGTGTCTTTCTATATTATTCAATTCAGTTTGAAATGAAATATAAGACTGAAATCTAAGACTGAAACTTATCACTGACATTTATATGAGTTTTTCTTTTCAGTTTCTAACAGAACATCAATGATATTGTTCTTAACACTTTGACCTTTGTAACGGCAATTTCTGTAACAAAAACATTTTTATAGATTTGAATGTATTTTTATAGGTCTCTAATCCAACTCCTGGCAACACGGTAAAAGAAAATTGGTCTATAGGGTAAACATTTGGACATATCTGAAAAGAAATGATCAAACAAACACAAAGCAGGCATTAAAGTGGCAGGCAAAGAGTTAAAGTAAGAAAGAAAACCCTGAAACGAACTTTGCTGAGTGAGGCGAGAAATATCGGGTTCATTTCCATAGAGGAGATTGAACAACTTGCCAAAAATAGAGCGGTATAGAGATATTTATTGCATACCTTATGTGACATATAGCTGGTCATCATCAAATAGCTTGTTCTGAGCAGAACTTTGCCACCCTTACAGTCCTTCGAAATTCTCTCTCATAGACCAGATGTTCTGTCTCTGCAGCCGTCATGTTCAAACCATCAGTTACATTCTGAATCCATCTTCTCCGTGGTCTTCTCTTCTCCGTGGTCTTCTCTTCTCGTGGTCTCTCTTCCGTGGTCTTCTCTTCTCCGTGGTCTTCTTCTCCGTAGTCTTCTTCTCCGTAGTCTTCTCTTCTCCGTGGTCTTCTCTTTCCGTGGTCTTCCTCTTCCGTGGTCTTCCTCTTCTCCGTAGTCTTCTCTTCTCCGTAGTCTTCCTCTTCTCCGTGGTCTTCCTCTTCTCCGTGGTCTTCTCTCTCCGTAGTCTTCTCTTCTCCGTGGTCTTCTCTTCTCCGTGGTCTTCTCTTCTCCTTGGTCTTCCTTCTCCTTGGTCTTCCTTCTCCTTGGTCTTCCTCTTCTCCTTGGTCTTCTCTCTCCTTGGTCTCTCTTCCGTGGTCTTCCTCTTCTCGTGGTCTTCTCTTCTCCGTGGTCTTCCTTCTCGTGGTCTTCCTCTTCTCCGTGGTCTTCTCTTCTCCGTGGTCTTCTCTTCCTGGTCTTCCTCTCCTGGTCTTCCTCTTCTCCTTGGTCTTCCTCTTTCCGTGGTCTTCCTCTTCTCGTGGTCTTCCTCTCCGTGGTCTTCCTTCTCCTTGGTCTTCCTCTTCTCCTGGTCTTCCTCTTCTCCTGGTCTTCCTCTTCTCCGCGGTCTTCCTCTTCTCGTAGTCTTCCTCTTCTCCGTAGCTTCTCTTCCGTGGTCTTCCTCTTCTCCGTGTCTTCCTTCTCCGTGTCTTCTCTCTCGTGGACTTCTCTCTCCGTGGTCTTCCTCTTCTCCTTGGTCTTCTCTTCTCCTTGGTCTTCCTTCCTTGGTCTTCCTCTCTCCTTGGTCTTCCTCTCTCCTTGGTCTTCTCTTCTCGTGGTCTTCTCTTCTCCGTGGTCTTCCTCTTCCGTGGTCTTCTCTTCTCGTGGCTCTCTTCTCCGTGGTCTTCTCTTCCTTGGTCTTCCTCTCTCTCCTTGGTCTCTTCCCTGGCTTCTCTCTCTCCGTGGTCTTCCTCTTCTTCATTCTTCCTCTTCTCCGTGGTCTTCCTCTTCTCCTTGGTCTTCCTCTTCTCCTGGGTCTTCCTCTTCTCCGTGGTCTTCCTCTTCTCCGTGGTCTTCCTCTTCTCCGTGGTCTTCCTCTTCTCCGTGGTCTTCCTCTTCTCTGTGGTCTTCCTCTTCTCCTTTTTGCCAGGATGCCTCCTTCCATGATGGTCTTTTTCAGCCTTTCTTGTCTCGAAATTTTATTTTTGTTAGACTTTCACATATTTCTAGTGCCAAAAAAAGTTGATATATGACGAGCTTAAAGGTGGTAGACGATCGGTTGGTGCACAGAAAAAAACGCATTAAAGACACTCTTAAAATGTCTCCAAAATGCTAAAATATAGACAATATGTGCTGCGAATCCCTTGCTAAAGATCATCAAATGGGACGTTGTGTCAACCCAAGAGGAACTCGCATAGCTGAGAATCATCGTACTGTAGATGCGCAGAGAAAACGATCTGCGTGAAAAGACAGAACACACAACACCCACATATCCAACCTTCATCATGTATGCCCCACCTTTAGTAAGAGATTATGTTCCAGAATTGGACTCTATACTCTCTCCGCACACAGCAGAGATTGCAACAGCACACGTCTGAGGCTGTTGTCATCATCACTAGCTATGGGCAACTATTATGATTATTAGCGTAATAGAAACTTTTATTGTCTTCTGTATTTTTATTCTGACATCTTACAGCGACTTACCAAGTCTCCCAGAAGAAAGTGAAACCTTGCATTGTTAATGGTGGTATCGTTCATCTGAAACACAACAAAAAAAATAGTGCAAATTTATTACACAGAATCAAACACAATGTAATATAAGCAAGGAGGATGGGTTCATGGATATCTTTGTTGACCATTTATAGAAACTGGACCCTACAGTGACCTATTATGCAATATATAGTTTTATTTATAATACTCTCTACAGAAAAACAACAACTGTCTGTTTGTCTGTAATACCGTTTTTATTAGTGGTGGTGTAGGCAGGGGGAACATGGGCACGTGGAATGTAATAACCGCATGGCTAGTGTGGTCGCCACGAAACTATTCAGGTTAGTAATTTTTCTTTATACCCCCGACAGAAAACAACATACATAATCTTACCGGGAATTTAACCCAGATCTCGCGAATGGAAGTCTGCGCTCTAAACCATTCGATCAGACGCTCCAAATAGTCTTTGCCAAGTGAGTAATACACGGGAAATGTAAAGAACTAGTGAAGTTTAGGAAATGATATCAACATCAACAACACTTGTTTTTTACAATTTTTTATTATTTTTTTCCCAGACATATAATAAAACAAAAATGTTGTTGTTGCAATCAATAATGTACAAGACATTTTTATTTAAACAAAACAAATGATATTACAATGTGATGAAAGCGGTATGTTTACCATAACATTTTTTCATTTTTATTTCAACATCAACAAAACAATTGCAGTCCAAGGACGAAAAGTTCGTCAGAAAATATCTAATAAATGACGTGATCAGTGACTATTTATAGTGGTTTGTCATTAGACAAAGACCATTATGATAAGACGTCGACGTTAATCTACATATGATAGGTGTGGTCCATCGTTTCTGTTGAGCTTTGATAATTGATCTCGAGTTAATGTTATCGATCTGCAAGTTGTTGTTGTTGAACCCCTAGGAAATATGGATTTTCACCCTTTTCCCTATAGTGAGTGGGGGAGACTACCTAGCTCAAGTAAGCAATACATCTCAAGAACGTTAACTCTTAACTGTAATCATAATTTCGTATTCAGAACTACAAAGACGGCCATTTTGATTAGATTGAGATATTTCTGATCCGTCTGGCTTGGCTCTATCAGAAATGTAATTAGTAGCAATCATATTCAATCTCTTGAGAAAAGTATTTTTTTTAAACTGCGTAGAAATGAAGAATACATTTATTGAAAAAATTCTAAGGGACACATAAATCAAATTATATTCATATTTTTGAAATTGTACGCTTAGAAGATAACCAAATCAGAATTATGTATGTTCTTAAACACAGAGTATTTGTATCAGTCAAGTTGAATGATTGAATGACTGATTGATTGATAGAATCATCATTATTGATCTTCAGTGAATAACCATGTATGCTCCGAGTGATCAATTTGAGCACATAGAAGAACCACTGGCAGTTTAAATCTAGAAGAACAGGCTGGAAATACGCTTTATTAAGAGTTCACATGATCTTCAGTGAATAAACTCATGTTCTCTGATGATCAATTTACAATTAGAAGTAATCCACTGGCAGTTAACATCATCAGAAGAACGAGATGGTATAACTTATAGAGGCTATTGAAATGCCTGATCTATTCGTCAGCAACGCTTAGAATACTGTTTGTAATTGATTTAATGTTACGAATTGAGAAATGTTAACAAATCCATCGATGTTGAAGCTTAACATCATCAGAACACTGTAACGAAGAATGGTTATAACTGTACAGGACGGGTAATTGAAAATGCCTGATCGCTCCTGATTCGTCCCAAGTAATCGCTTAAAAAAATGTTTGTAATTGTTTTATATGTTGTTATTGTATATTATCATTCTATTTTTGCCCTCTGTCTGCAATAGATTTCTTTATCGTTCTTGGAGGATTTGTGTGTCTTGGTGATTTGTCAAGCTATGTCGGCAGGAGTCTAACTTATGGCAGGTCTAAACAAGCCAGACAGACTGAAGGTGAAAGGTTAGAAGAAAGGACAGCGAGCAAGATGGGCCCCAAAAGATGACAACACAGAACCCACCGGCAATTGGTAAAGGCTCTAACTGCAAACACCCCATCCCCCCTCCCCAACTATGGGATAAGTAGCAGTTCTCTATCTCCCTTGAGGAGAGCATCGTTTTTTCGCCTTGTCTTCTACTTCATTGATACTTCCCCAAGTTTATAGGGAATAAACTATAGTGCCCAGGGAGCTTACCATTCCCAGAAGCCCGGGTTGGGGAGCCAAACAGCAGAAGGTTGAAATCATATCAAATATGATGACTCCAGACAAACCCAGGAAAACAAATCTCGTCAGCAAGGGACAACAAATGTTTAGAGAGCAAACGAGAACAAAAGATATCACCGGAAACAGAATGTGTCATCCATTATTGGCGGGGAGGAATCGACACACCTAACTCAAGTGACATGGCAATTCTATCGTTGAGCCTTTGACCTCGGACTAATGTGTAGTTATATTTGAGTTGAGTTATTATATTTAATGATGTTAATTTCTTTGTTCAGTCAACTAATGGTCAGCTTATTTTTCTATTTGTCCGTTACTGGAACTAAACATTAACATACGAACTAACACTAGCAAAACAAGTCACGACAGAGATGAAGTATATACGCAGAATGCTGGGAGTATCAAGAAGAGACCAGTTGAGAAATGAAGACATCAGGAAAAAGTGGGTACAACATCAGTACTGAATTTCATCAAGACACCACACACTAAATGGTTCGACCACATAAACAGATTACCTCAAAGAACAATATTACATCGATACAGTGCATACAAAGCAAAATGCCGTCCACACAAAATATGTACCTCAGATATAACATACTCAGAGATATTACATCGATACAGTGCATACAAAGCAAAATGCCGTCCACACAAAATGTCGACCTCAGATATAACATAGGCAGAGAAAAAAACACTGTTTATGAATCGCACGCAAAAACCCGTTCTAGAAATCTCTTCTTATCTTAACGCTATGAGGTAAAACATGATCAGAGAAAAGAAGAAGAACCACCAAAGAAAGCAGTGAGCTAGAAAGTCATCATTTATTCATAGATGTTGTATCCTCGCAAAGCCAAGTGTTGTCCGTCTCCAAGTATAATGACATTATTTTCTTTTTTTCCCCAGTGAACTACGCAAAGATCGTCTGACGACATTTCGGGTTACTGACGACGAGAACAAATAAGACAAAGAAAGATAAAGGTTGCAGTAGATTATTTAAACATGATATAAACTTATGTAGGACATTTGTTCTTCGATAGAAAGGATTATCTGAACATGATATAAGATTATGTAGGACATCTGTTCTTCGATAGAAAGGATTATCTGAACATGATATAAGCTTATGTAGGACATTTGTTCTTCGATAGAAAGGATTATCTGAACACGATATAAGCTTATGTAGGACATTTGTTCTTCGATAGAAAGGATTATTTGAACATGATATAAACTTATGTAGGACATTTGTTCTTCGATAGAAAGGATTATCTGAACATGATATAAGCTTATGTAGGACATCTCTCCTTCGATAGAAAGGATTATCTGAACATAATATAGTTATGTAGGACATTTGTTCTTCGATAGAAAGGATTATTTGAACATGATATAAGCTTATGTAGGACATTTGTCCTTCGATAGAAAGGATTATCTGAACATGATATAAGCTTATGTAGGACATTTGTTCTTCGATAGAAATGATTATCTGAACATGATATAAACTTATGTAGGACATTTGTTCTTCGATAGAAAGGATTATCTGAACATGATATAAACTTATGTAGGACATTTGTTCTTCGATAGAAAGGATTATCTGAACATGATATAAACTTATGTAGGACATTTGTCCTTCGATAGAAAGGATTATCTGAACAAGATATACGCTTATGTAGGACATTTGTTCTTCGATAGAAAGGATTATCTGAACATAATATAAGCTTATGTAGGACATTTGTTCTTCGATAGAAAGGATTATCTGAACATGTTATAAGCTTATGTAGGACATTTGTTCTTCGATAGAAAGGATTATCTGAACATGATATAAGCTTATGTAGGACATCTGTTCTTTGATAGAAAGGATTATCTGAACATGATATAAGCTTATGTAGGACATCTGTTCTTCGATAGAAAGGATTATCTGAACATGATATAAGATTATGTAGGACATCTGTTCTTCGATAGAAAGGATTATCTGAACATGATATAAGCTTATGTAGGACATTTGTTCTTCAATAGAGAGGATTATCTGAACATGACATAAGCTTATGTAGAACATCTGTTCTTCGATAGAAAGGATTATCTGAACATGATATAAGATTATGTAGGACATCTGTTCTTCGATAGAAAGGATTATCTGAACATGATATAAGCTTATGTAGGACATTTGTTCTTCGATAGAAAGGATTATCTGAACATGATATAAGCTTATGTAGGACATTTGTCCTTCAATAGAAAGACATTTCAAAGGACTGTTGTCATGACAACGTTATGCACAGGATAAGCTACTGGATAATGATAGAAACGATCGATGCTACGTTAGTGTAATGAACATACATTTTTGGTGCGGATGTTGCTAATGAACGTACAGTTTGGTGTAGATGTTGCAAATGAACATACATTTTTGGTACGGATGTCGCAAATGAACTTACATTTTGGTGCGGATTTTGCAAATTAACATCAGTCAAACAATCAACTTCACTTCCCTAGACTGTTGCGAGTCAACTTAATGTAAATGCTGCAATGACAATAGTCCTAATCTTGTTATTGTCGTAAGAAAAACGTACCATTACATTAATAACTACATGTGAAATGCGCTGCTGCGAAAAACTGCCAGCAACATCAGAAATAACAGTGTCACCAACATCAGCATTAAAAAAAAGTTGACACATTACCTTGGTTGAATTACATTGAGAAACAAAGAATTCAAATCCAAAGATCCAAACTCCTTAGGAAACAGAGTGTTCTACAACAGAACATCAGGAAAGAAGGAGAGAGGAAGATCACGAAAAAGATGGTTAGATGGCATAACATAATCCTGTCAAAGAGCAACAAAAAAAAAAAAATCACCTAAGCCACTAGATCAGCACAAGACAAAAAGATAAAACCACGACACTAAGCAACAACCCGATAACAGTTTTACAACAAAAGAAGAAGATGGGCGTAATCAGTATGACGTTTTCGTCTGTTATTATTTTTTAATAATGTTACTATTAATATTTAGTATTATTATCCACCAGCAAAGAAGGTTTGGTAAACCTAATCATGACGACCAAGAAACATAGTGAAGACCAACATCTATATCTGAATACATAAAAAACAAAAATCATGTCAACTGACAAAGCAAAAGGCTCACCTAACATCCAAATAAACATTGAAGAACTCCAATGTGTAGAGAGCTACGAATATCTGGGCTCAATAATTAACAATAACGGTGACTGCTCCAAAGAGATCTCAAGAAGATTGGCAATATCAATCAAGAAGTTAAGCACAATGAAGAACATGGGGCAAAGCACCAGCAAAATATTAAAATTAAAAATATTGAGAGCATGCATTCTCCCAGTGGCTACTTATGGTTGTGAGTCATGGACTATTACACAAAAATTAAGAACGAAAATCCAGTCCTTCGAAACTAAATGCTACAGAAAGATCCTACGAATACCATGGACAGAAAAAAGAAAGAACACTGATGTCCTGAAAGAACTAAATGTTAAAGAGAATTGGCTGATAAACAGCATACTATACAGAAAAATTACATACTTTTGTCACATCAAGCGTCACGATGGCCTGAAAAGAACAATACTAGAGGGCAGGGTTCCAGGACGCAGAGGCAGACCAAGAAGAAGATGGCTACAAGATATTAAAGAAACCATGAACATGACCATCGACGAAGTGGGTGAACTGGCAAGAGACAGAGTGAATTTCAGATGTGCTGCAAAGAGAGCAACGTCCTATAAAGTATACGCACCTTGATGATGATGACTACTAATATAAGTTTATTATTATTAATGTTAGTATTATTTTATTATAATTGTTACATGACGTCCGCGTATCATCAGTTATTAGTCAGATGCGCCCAATATATAAAAATGTGGACAGCACAGGTCAACACTGACACCATCTTCATGTCGCTACAGTAATGGGAGTCAATTCAATGTCGCTACAGTAATGGGAGGCAATTCAATGTCCCTACAGTAATGGGAGACAATTCAATGTCCCTACAGTAATGGGAGACAATTCAATGTCGCTACGGTAATGGAAGACAATTCAATGTCACTACAGTAATGGAAGACAATTCAATGTCACTACAGTAATGGGAGTCAATTCAATGTCGCTACAGTAATGGGAGACAGTTCAATGTCGCTACGCTGAAGAAAAAATCGTCTTAAAGCCTCTACTATAATTCGAATTATCTTTGTGTCCCTACTGAATTGTCAGAATAATCGAAATATCCTTACCAATTTCAGAATAATATGTTCCCCTTCATCTGTTATTACTTGTAATGGTACCCTACTCTGTGTATTTCTTACCACTTTCTACTTACCGCTAGTCTTTACATCTGTGTCTGTCCTAACACGAAACAACACCCTGTATATAGTTCTTATAACTTCTAATCAAAATAATCTGTTCAACTTTGCTCCAACATGCAAGAACACCTTACTTACAGTTCTTACCACTTTCCGAATAATCTATTCATCTTCGTCTGCCCGTTCTGAACAACAGATTAAATGGTTTGGACACCTGACAAGAATGCCCTGGTATCGATTACCACAGATAGCCACACTGAAAAAAAGTATAACGAGTACAGGGCAAGAGAAAGACCCCGTACAAGATGAAACGACGGCATCAAGAACAGCCGCAAGAAAATGAATAACAGCTTACAAAGTGCCATAAAACAAACACACACAAGATCACTGCGCCCCTCAACCGCCCCCTAACACTTCTAAAACGAAATAAGTCATGTGAGAAAAGAATAACGTGCAACAACACCATGTATATAGTTCTTATCACTTTCAGAATAATCTGTTCAACTTTGTTCTAACATACAACAACACCCTGTATATAGCTCTAACCACTTTCAGAATAATCTGTTCAGCTTTGTTCTAACGTACAACACCATGTATCTAGCTCTTACCACTTTCAGAATAATCTGTTCAGCTTTGTTCTAACGTCCAACAACACCATGTATATAGTTCTTACCACTTTCAGAATAATCTGTTCAGCTTTGTTCTAACATACAACAACACACTGTATATAGTTCTTATCACTTTCAGAATAATCTGTTCAACTTTGTTCTAACATACAACAACACCCTGTATATAGCTCTAACCACTTTCAGAATAATCTGTTCAGCTTTGTTCTAACGTACAACACCATGTATCTAGCTCTTACCACTTTCAGAATAATCTGTTCAGCTTTGTTCTAACGTCCAACAACACCATGTATATAGTTCTTACCACTTTCAGAATAATCTGTTCAGCTTTGTTCTAACATACAACAACACCCTGTATATAGTTCTTACCACTTTCAGAATAATCTGTTCAGCTTTGTTCTAACGTACAACAACACCATGTATATAGTTCTTACCACTTTCAGAATAATCTGTTCAGCTTTGTTCTAACATACAACAACACCCTGTATATAGTTCTTACCACTTTCAGAATAATCTGTTCAGCTTTGTTCTAACGTACAACAACACCATGTATATAGTTCTTACCACTTTCAGAATAATCTGTTCAGCTTTGTTCTAACGTACAACAACATCATGTATATAGTTCTTACCACTTTCAGAATAATCTGTTCAGCTTTGTTCTAACGTACAACAACATCATGTATATAGTTCTTACCACTTTCAGAATAATCTGTTCAGCTTTGTTCTAACGTACAACAACACCATGTATATAGTTCTTACCACTTTCAGAATAATCTGTTCAGCTTTGTTCTAACGTACAACAACACCATGTATACAGTTCTTACCACTTTCAGAATAATCTGTTCAGCTTTGTTCTAACGTACAACAACACCATGTATATAGTTCTTACCACTTTCAGAATAATCTGTTCAGCTTTGTCTGTCCTAACATCTAGCAGGATCCGGTTGACAGTTTCCCTATCCATAACATGAAGTTCTCGCAGCATATGGTATCCATGATCCACAGAAGTTATCCGTTTAGTATCTATAGTGATAATTGTCTTGTCATACTTATTGATGGTTTGGAAGAGTTGCTGAAGACGTACTAGACCTGTACATATGTAAGGAAAGGTCGTTTTATTGAAGAAATTGTTAGTAATAATACGCCGACCTTCAAAGCAATAGCGATTTAGCAAGTTCAGTAGCGGCTCTTTATTAAGGGCCAGTGGGGCCAGGCCCCATCAAACTAATGTGTAACGTGTATTTATTATTTAATAAATTAAAATATAACCTAATCCAAAACCATGATTTTTCCAAAATGTGTACTGGCCCCACAAACAAAAAGGATTACGAGCCGCCACTGAGCAAGTTACTAACCTCTGCCTCGAGTTCGAGTATAAAGGCGAAGGATTAACTTCAATGTACCGGGTTTCCCCATATGGCTCCATCCTTGTTTACAAAAATGGCACGACGTCTAACGAGGTTGTTGGACAAAGCACGAACCCCGTAGCTCCAACAACATTTCTACGGATCTTATGAAAATATTGAACATGTGACTCGTTCCATGATATACGGATGACTCTTATGTAACAAATATATTCAAAAGCACACATATACTTTTCCACTGCTTTGTTAATGCTCATGATTCACATCCATACTTTGCCACTGGGATATATTCTTAGAATTCTGATATTTATTTTCATATTAGTTACTTTTCGCACTGTTCTTAGTTGCTTGTGCTATTGTAAGGCTATATTTATTCTTTATTTAACTTATTTTATCCCAATTCCATGTCTGGTTATGAGTAAACCGAGATGTGCAAAACCATTCACATTTAAATATCGAGAAGGAGATCAAACCGCAATTTTTCGTACAGACACTTATGAAATCCATATCTACATCCAAAGTGAAGAAGATGAAGCTGAAACTGGGAACTGCCAGACATGTACACTTTGATTTGGTACAAAATGTTTGATTAATAAACGTCTAATAATGGGATCACTCAGTCACCTTACGCTGAAGGTAATGTCGAGAAGCAGATCTGAGCACCTATAGGTATGTCCGGAGTATAATGATGATCCATTACCATTATTTCATTACCATTATTTCATTATTCCTCTCAGGTCATCGTTGAGCATAGTGCAACAATAGTTGTTCGCCACTTTTCCCCAGTCTCTGGTGGTTTTCTGTATGGCTTCCCAGGACAGTCGAGCATCCTTCAACTAAATAAGACTTCGTCTCCAGGTCTATTTAGGACGTCCCCTTTTCCGTTTTCCTTGTGGGTTCCACTCAATTGCTTGTTTAGTGACACTTGACTATGTCTTTCGTGGTATATACCCGACTTCCCCCATTTCTCCTCTTAACCTGGGTCATCATGAGTTATTGTCCTGTTTTTATCGACAGGTCTGTGTTCGCAACTCTGTCATAGCATCTTATTCTGAGAATCCGCCGAAGACATCCGTTGACAAATGTCTGAATCTTATTTGTATTTAACTTGGTTACTCACAATGTTTCCCAGCCATACTTCAACACAGATGATAGTCTTCCCTAATCGTATTTTAATAGGATGTACTAATCAATATAATGCGTTGAACGTCATCAATTGTTGCACTGCTGGGAATAATATCGTATAGACCACGCACATCGTCTTTGAAATTGTGTTGGTACATCTCTAAATCTCGTTAGCGTAGGAGAAATCGATTCTTATGAATATAAGACATAACAAACAGAATATTTATATTTTCTAAACAGGAATAAATAGATATAAATGACATATTTGAAATGTTTGGATATCATTGGTTGTATATATAATTATGTTGTAAGTCCCTGGTGGTCTAAATTATTCTTTTAACTTCTCTACTTCTGTACGCTTAGTGAACGAAATGGGTCATATAACGAAATAATAAAGTTTGTTTTTCTTCTTTGCGATTACTATTTTGATGATTATACCGTTAGACGCGTTCTTATGATGAAGTCGGCTGCTGTCTGGAGCTCATCTCTGGTGCCATGTAGTTTTGAATGTAGCCTTGAGTTGTAGGGCCAGCATTCCTGTCTAGGGAGTGTATACAGAGGGCATAATTGCCAGACATGTTCTGTGGTTTGATCAGCAGGGACACAGAGGAGATGAGGACAATCGTATCATGTGTAGGTTATGTTGTTATGCGATCGACGTAACGGCACATTGAGCATTCCCATTCGTGCTCTGACCTCCGCTGCAGCAGCCATCCCAAAGTCCATTTGCACACCGTACCCATAAGAAGTCATAAATCACCGATCCTGTGTTGATGTTTATTCAGTCTGTTATGTCCTATCCTGAGTCGGGAGATGATAGTCTGTCCTTGTCTGTATTTTGTTTCAATGTGTTTGAGTATGTCTATTAACTTTTGTTCTATAATAATAATAGCTGTCCATGGCAAGAAATGATGAGAACAGTCTCTGACGTGTGTTGTTGCACTTCTCTTGTAGGTTCAGATGTAATTGTAAAGTATAATCACGGAACATAGTCTCAGAGCAAAGATGGAATATGTTGGATATGTGAGTGTTGTATGTTCCGCATTCATGTAGCTAGTTTCTTAGTGTCCAAAGAGAATAAGGCGTTTTTAAGAACCGCAGAGGAAGCCCCAAGGTCAGTGAATATGATCAATTAGTTCCAGATTAAGTTTGGAATATCTTCATTTGCACTCCGGACATGTCTATAGGTGCTCGATCTCTTTCACAGTGTCTCCAACAGCATCCAACGACTGAACGTACCGGTTCGATTTTGATTGATGAGCCTACTCTATACCTGTAGTGCTGTTCTTTTCTGGTCACTCCAATCTTCAAACCTAGCTCTTGCAATCTAGTAATTGAAGTGGATTGGTTTAAATGGAAATCCTCTTTGCGGCCATACTCTTTGACGGCGTTCAAAATGTCATCTCAGTTCATTGGCTGGTCCCCGGATATGGTGACAATGCCAGCTAGTCTGCTCTCTCATTGCCAACAACACCAACGCAAGTGAACAAGTATTGCTAGCTTCCAGACAAAATAATTTACCAAACACCGGATTCGAACCAAAAATCCTTATGTCTTACGACACCTATTGCCTAGCTCTACAATACGAGCGTTTCTTCTTGTCCCAAAAGTAGAACGATTCTCATTTAAGGGTGTCCCTCTTGAGGTGTTGTGAAACACATTTGGCGGTATTGTGCAAGAGATTCTCAGTACGCGGTGTTTATATCAAAACGTTTTAGAATGAGTGCTTTTTAAACACTTGTCTACCAACTGGTCGTTTCTTCTAATCTAGCTAGCCACATATCAACTGTTTTTGGATGCGTTTATCATACACTCAAGCAACGTGACCCGACCATCTTATTTCGATCGTCTGCAACAAAATGTTTAGTTTAATTTAGTTTAGTCGTTGGATTATCATCACTGCACATCGAACCAATTAATCCATAAGTGATTCGATCTCCTACTCAGTATGTCTCTGAGCATGTAGCAACTAACGACACCACTTGCATGTTGGTTTACTATTCTTCTTTGGCTACCAGCATAGTGCTCTTGTCTAGCTACACTACATTTGACTTGACATTCTTGCAGTCTGGTTAGTGTTATAGTAAGTCAAGGAACCCTTTCATACCTCGTGGTATATAGGTCAATATAGTGTTTGGTCCGTATTTTTCATTGACCGTCGGCACACGATGGGTGATGTGTCAGCATCACGCCGGCCGCCTTTACTTTCCCAGAGCATGTCTGGTACCCAGTTGAGGCTGGGTCGACATGAAGCCGTCGCGTCTGGAAAAATTCCACGTGCACTGCGGGAGTTGAACCCAGACTACCAGCCTTGAGAAGCGAGTTTACTAACAACTACGCTACCGCGACTGTCTGGTTAGGGTTATAGATTCCCATTATTACTTGAATCACTTACACATCCTTTCTTCCCAAGAGAATTCAGAATATCGGCTTGGTCTATTGCTCGCCCGCTGTTTACAGCAACCATAGCTGCAAGTCTATCTGCGTATTATTTCACATCTTCACCTGCATGCCCTGGCACACAAATAAAACTGATTTATGTCCGCCTAGACCTCTTCAGTGACTCCCACCATTGTCTTCGAGCCCAGCTTGTTTCATTCTTCCTTTAATATACTCATTGAGTCACTGACATGCATGGATAATATATCAATCATCTTATATGTAAAGATCAAATGAGAAATTATGGGACAGCCAAGTAGAGGAAGACCCACGGGACGATTTATACAGAACGATATCAATGACTTGGACATGACAGTAACAGAGACAATGGAAAATGGAGAGAACATTCGAAAACATCAAGAGTAAAATAGACAGAAAATCTGAAGACATCAGGAATATTATAGAGAGAAAATCTGAAGACATCAGGAATATTATAGAGAGAAAATCTGAAGACATCAGGAATATTATAGAGAGAAAATCTGAAGACATCATGAATATTACAGAGAAAAAATTCGATAATATCAGAGGTAAGCTAGAGAGAAAATCTGAAGACATCAAGAAAATGATAGAGAGAAATTGTGAAGACATCAGGAATAAGTAAGAGAGAAAATTCGAAGACATCTGGAGTAAGAAAAAGAGAAAATCTACCGAAATCAGCAGGCGTTTGTATGACATAAAAAAGAATTTGAAGACATCAGGCTATGTTAGAGAGAACATTTGAAGACATCAGACTATGTTAGAGAGAACATTTGAAGACATCAGACTATGTTAGAGAGAACATTTGAAGACATCAGGATATGTTAGAGAGAACATTTGAAGACATCAGACTATGTTAGAGAGAACATTTGAAGACATCAGACTATGTTAGAGAGAACATTTGAAGACATCAGACTATGTTAGAGAGAACATTTGAAGACATCAGACTATGTTAGAGAGAACATTTGAAGACATCAGACTATGTTAGAGAAACATTTGAAGACATCAGACTATGTTAGAGAGAACATTTGAAGACATCAGACTATGTTAGAGAGAACATTTGAAGACATCAGACTATGTTAGAGAGAACATTTGAAGACATCAGACTATGTTAGAGAGAACATTTGAAGACATCAGACTATGTTAGAGAGAACATTTGAAGACATCAGACTATGTTAGAGAGAACATTTGAAGACATCAGACTATGTTAGAGAGAACATTTGAAGACATCAGACTATGTTAGAGAGAACATTTGAAGACATCAGACTATGTTAGAGAGAACATTTGAAGACATCAGACTATGTTAGAGAGAACATTTGAAGACATCAGACTATGTTAGAGAGAACATTTGAAGACATCAGACTATGTTAGAGAGAACATTTGAAGACATCAGACTATGTTAGAGAGAACATTTGAAGACATCAGACTATGTTAGAGAGAACATTTGAAGACATCAGACTATGTTAGAGAGAACATTTGAAGACATCAGACTATGTTAGAGAGAACATTTGAAGACATCAGACTATGTTAGAGAGAACATTTGAAGACATCAGACTATGTTAGAGAGAACATTTGAAGACATCAGCCTATGTTAGAGAGAACATTTGAAGACATCAGACTATGTTAGAGAGAACATTTGAAGACATCAGACTATGTTAGAGAGAACATTTGAAGACATCAGACTATGTTAGAGAGAACATTTGAAGACATCAGACTATGTTAGAGAGAACATTTGAAGACATCAGACTATGTTAGAGAGAACATTTGAAGACATCAGACTATGTTAGAGAACATTTGAAGACATCAGACTATGTTAGAGAGAACATTTGAAGACATCATGAATTTGATAGCAAGAAAATCCGAGTGACTTTTATGTTCTACATAAAACATAAATACAATTTGATGAATGATAATGATGATGATGTTTTGTTTAACCTTCGTCAGTGTCGTAAAAGAAGAACACTTTGTCCCAGCCATAATGAAAGATGACCTCAACAAGAGCGCTTATGTACATTGGTCGCATGTAAATCTGATACGAATCATTTCTGGAGTTGTTCTGCACCATGCTGATAGTGACAAATGGTACTTGGAAGGTATCTGTGTAAGACTGGATTGTGGCTAATGAAGAGGCGTTGGACACTCCAAATATAGCCATATCTCCTCTGGCCAGATGGTGGCAAACTGTGGGAGAATAAATTAGTTACAATATGACAATATTTGCAGTTTAAGTTACTGAAAGTTGTTTATTCGTAGTACACTATCTGGACTATTCTTCTTCTTCGGCTACCTCATGACGTGCGCTTAATCCACTGTAGAACCCAAACTGGGCAATCAGCTGTCTGTCTGGTTTCCCCATAGTTTAGGTTTAACCATGGCCAACGCTAAATAAGACCGACCAGTTCAGTCAGGAAATCGGAAATTCCCGTTTGCACGACGTCTAGAAGAAGTTAATTTTGCAATTGAATAATAAGTGGTCGAGTAGTTAAAACACCAGCCTCTTAATATGGAGAACGTATATTCCAATTTCTGTCAGGTCATAGTACTATTTGTATCCTTTCCTCGAGTAAATAACGTTATCAGTTGTGCACTGTGTGAAGGCCACAGTATGAACGCTCGAGCTCAATTATTCATCGTACAAATCTATTGTGGATTTCTGTAGCTTAGTGGTAATGAGTTCGAACACAACCCAAAAGTACCTGTTTCAAACGTCGCAGCGGGCACTTTAGAGAGAAATTTGTTACCGTGGAGTTTTACGAACTGTAAAAAAAGACGCCCACGTTCTGAAAGCAATGGAAAACCACTGAACGTATAAGCGGTGCCTAGAAAATCAACTACTCGTTTACTGTGCTTGAGGGCGACGTCCTGAAAAGGACATGTCACGAATTTTATTTCACAAATCTATTATTGGTTATCCTCAAGCCTGGAGATCACTATCAAGATCAGTGACGGCTCGTCATTAAGGGCCAGTGGGCCGAGTCCCACCAAAAATAATGTGCAACGTGTATAAATTAGAATATAACCTAACCCAATACCATGATTTTTCACACAAAAATATGTCTGGCCCCACCAACAAAACTTAGAACGAGCCGCCACTGATCAAGATTAACATCAAATTTATATATATATATACTAACTGTCAAGAAGAACTTCGAGTAATCAACCTACCACCCATCAATTGGTTATACTTTTACCAGAAAAATGGGAATAACTAATCTTTACTAAAACAAGTGTGGGTATAACCATGTATTGCGTGATATAAATTCGTTCCGTTTTCTCTATTTTAAGATTACAATTTTCCTCTGGAATGACGCGATGAGCAATAATAGATTAACTAATCGAACGAAATAATTTAAAACTGTAAATTTCGTCAAAACATAAGAAATCATCTTCTCTTAATTTTGTTCTGTTTTTTCATTTGTAAAATGTAGTAAATATACTAAAAGCGGTTCTTTTAATGCACTTTTTAAAAATAACGTTACTGCCTGTAATACTGCTTTTCAGGGCTGTGTAGGACAGGAGGGACATGAGCCTGTGGAAATTAATGGTTGCATGGCTACTGCAGTAGCTGCGAAACTGTTCAGGTTATGATATTTTCTTTATGCTGCCGACAGAAAAAGAAAACAAATATCAATAGCCTTACGGGGAAAAGAACCCGAGTCTCCTGGATAGGAGCCGTGATCTAATCCTTTCAGTAGGCGCACCACACAAGTTTAATAGAATTGAGTAAGTGTAATAACAAAAAAACTGTCTATCTATTGTCTATTCCCAGGTGGAAGATGCAGTTGGTTGTCCACTCTTGCCGTTAAGCGTAGGGATGGGAGCTTTAATTTGCGTTCTAGGGCTAGATGAGTCGCACTTGTTGTGTTGTATACGTGTTTATGTAGTGTTGTATACGTGTTTATGTAGTGTTGTATACGTGTTTATGTAGTGTTGTAACACAACTATAGTTATGTAATGTTCATAAGTACTGAGGTAGAACAAATGCTTTAGAGATAAGATTGTTTAATTATTTGCCTGATATGAATTCACGGTAGTCTAATTTGGCTCCTCTGACTGTTGTGCATGAAGACTTGCTTTTCTTATCACTAGTGTCCTCGCATCAAGCAGCCTTACTACGACATCAGAGGTAGTTTTAACGTAAGTCTCGCCCGTGTGTTGCCAGGCCCACGGGGGACGTAAGTCTCGCCCCGTGTGTTGCCAGGGCTCACGGGGATGTAGCTCGCCCCGTGTGTTGCCAGGGCTCACGGGGAGAGAAGTCTCGCCCGTGTGTTGCCAAGGCTCACGGGGACGTAGTCTCGCCCGTGTGTTGCCAAGGCTCACGGGGACGTAGTCTCGCCGTGTGTGCCAGGGCTCACGGGGGACTAGTCTCGCCCGTGTGTTGCCAGGGCTAACGGGAGGTAAGTCTCGCCCCGTGTGTTGCCAGGGCTCACGGGGGCGTAAGTCTCGCCCGTGTGTTGCCAGGCTCACGGGGACAGTCTCGCCCTGTGTTGCCAGGCCACGGGGGCAAGAATAGTAACACTGCGACCTACAAGGCTTGTCGTAAGAGGCGACTGAGGTAGGGGTCTAGGGAAGCTACCCTGGTATATATAATTCGTCGCAGAAATTCAATGTGCTGGTCTACTTGTAGGCGCATAACTGGCACACCGTACAATCGCTCTTAGGCTCAGATCACATACAAATAAAAAGAGTGGTTAACAAGTGGTCGATATAGAGCGTTAAAAACAGAAGAAGAACTTAAGTCATGAAAAGGATTAACGTCCTGTAGTCTAACTGCAAACTGTGTTCACAGCGAGAATTTGTGACCCTCAAACTCTGGAGTTTCCCCGGCAAGTAGTCACTAGTGCAGCATGTTATCATTTTCTTTATCATCGACCCACATTTTAGTTTGAAACTAATTACTGTAATAGTCTTATTCTGATGAGAAATCTTACTTTGAGGAAAAAATCTACACGAGTGACAATACTTAACTCTTTTACTCCGTAATTTACTGTACCCCTCCAGACACACTTATTTTGTAATATTTATTAAATTAGCCAAAGTATACTGTCATAGTTTGTGTCATCTTAAACAATCCCTCCAGATCAGCCTACCTTACCGTGGTTGGAGGGTTTGCGTGCCTTGGTGATCCTTCAAGCTATGTCGGCGGGAGTCTAACTCCTGGCAAGTCTAACCAAGCCAAAGAGACTGAAGGTGAAAGACCAGACCAAAAGCTATCCCTTGAGTTAGACCACAGTCTTCTCTAGCAATAAGAGTGCTGAAGTCGAAGGTAACCAGTCAAGAGGTTCACTATAGCAATCAGGTTGCCACGCACAAACGATAATGAATATATCTATATATTTGAAACGATATGGTGCTCGTCCTGTGACGAACACTCAGGCAGGTGCAGTGCCGGGCCCTCTACCTCGAAAGGTCGAAACCCAGCTACTGAAACAACACTGGACAGAAAACTAACTACACGGACCTCTGTAGGAGCTACAAAGACAGTGAAGTTTATACAAGAGACAACATTGAATATATAGACAATATTTCAAGCGAACGAAAGGAAAGGAAGGAAGGATCTTAAAAGTACGGGAGACAGTATATCGACCTGAAAGGACGAAAGGTTAATTTATTCCACTATTTGTTTAATGTATATCTCGTATCAGCTGAAATTCGTTTCTTAAAATAGATCAGGGAAAAAGAACAGTTTCGTTAATAGCAACTGACTTTGCATGCAGGAGTCATCTGATACATGCATAATCTTTCTTTATTTGCATATTACGACATGCTCATATGATTTCTTGCATATCTGATTCACGTGACACATATTCATGCAACGATGAACATAAACAGTAAATCGTGGTTTCTCGGCAGCAAAACAACTTAATTTTGACGGTTGGACTCGTTGATAATATTTTACAAAGAAACTGAGATATCTTCTTCTCCAACGCTTCATATTGATCTCTTGTTAACCACCTTTTGCGATTTGTGTGTGATCTGAGCCTAAGAGGATTGTCGTTGTGACAGTTGTGCACCTACAAGTAGGCCAGCACATACGATTTCTGCGATGCTTTTTATTTACTAGGGTAGCTTCAAGTGGCGGCTCGTGATCATTTTTGTTGGTGGGACCAGACAGAAATTTTCGGAAATATCATGGTTTCGGCTAGGTGATATTTTAATGTATAAAATAATAAATACACGTTACACCTTATTTTTGGTGGGGCCCGCCACTGGTAGCTTCCCTATGCACTATTTCAGTCGCCTCTTACGATATGCCTTGTAGGTAGCAGCATTACTATTCTTTGCTCCCATTGCAAGCCTCGATAACATCCGGGTGTTGGGGGGAACTGCAAATAAAGCAATTATTTATGTATTCCAGTAAACAAATGCTGGAACCTACCAGCTAGCCACATTGTTAATCACTTAACCATCTCACTAACAGCTAAACAACAGATGTTGAACAGCACTTTCATTCCTACTTTGTGTTACCAGTTCCAAACATGGACAATGAGAAAAGCATCGTGGCAAAAGATAACTACACGGGAAATGCGAGGCCTAAAAAAAAGCTACTAATAACATCAGAAAAGACAGAGTCACCAACATCAGCATAAGAAAGAAAGTTGACACAGAACCTTGCTGGAATTACATTGAGAAACAAAACATGAATTGGTTCGGCCCCATAATAACAATGCAACCAAACTTCACAGTATACAGAGCTTTCTTCAACAGAACACAAGGGAAGAAGGCGAGAGGAAGACCACGTAAAAGATGATTAGATGGCATAGCAGAATCCTGTAAAAACAAACAAAAATAACTATCACCCAAGTCACCAGAACAGGTAAGAAAAAACAGAAAACACAATAATTGGAAACAACCTGTTAACAGTGTAACGACAAAATAAAGAAAAAATAAAAGTAAAAAAAAACAAAAACAGGGCGTCAATAGTGACAACAGCAATACAATGCCTGAGTGCGGAAGAGCACACGTGCAACAAATTTTTCCTGTATCATTCAGAATGAAAGAACACAATAAAATTGATTAGGGCCACTAAGGACAGAACGTTCAGGAAAGCAAAGTTGATCAACTGGAAAAAAACAAAAGCAAGAAAAATGGACAGTCACACCCACATCTTTTTTACTTTTTTATTCTGGAATATTTCACTTCTTTCAGCAACCACAAATTTATACTGGGTGGCCAACATTTGATCAAACAATGTCTGAACTAATTTCAAGTAACCAATTTATCTTAAAATCTCATGAAGCGTGCAGAGATTCACAAATGTAGAAGCTTCTGGACAAATCGATGTCGAGTACTCACAGAATTTTGTCAAGATCGAAAATTGAGTTTTCTTTCTCATTTCTTTCCAATTTGCCTTTCCTTGCACAGCACTGAATGGGTTCTAGGTCAGCAGTTCAAGTCTGGAAGCCATAGAAAATAGCACGACACATCCCAACAGCAGCAAGAAAAGCACAACTTTCTTGACAGAGCTGTCATACTTTCAGAATGGCTAATGTAATGCTTAATTTGAGAATATAGTGAGTTAGTGTGGAACTGGCATGTGCTGCTATCTTATGAAGAATCTAGGCATAATTAAGCAAAGAAACTAAAGTAAAACTTCTGAGGGCATGCATTTTTCCTATAGCAACATACGGATGTGAGTCATGGGCATTTAGTAACAACATCGACCCCAAACATTTCAGAAAAAAAACCCCGATTAAAAAAAAAAATATTGGGCTCCATATTAATTTTAAGAACACTTTGAACAAAGACATAACAATATAGAAATCCTTCAAGATTTTAACATTGAAGAATTGTGGCCATTAAAGAAAATCATATGCAGGAAAATAAAGTATTTTGATCACATTAAACATTGAAATGGTACGGAAAGAATTTATTGTCGAAACCACAGGAGTTATAGGTTTTCACCTTTTTAATATTTGAGCTGGTACAGTACCTGGCATGATGCAGACACAGACGACTCGAACAATGGAGAGAACAGCTGGCAGGTATGGTGCATATAAGACGAAGCAGGTGGCGGTCATGTCGACGGTAGCAACATAACATTTCTAGAAAGTTTGAACATGATGATGATGGGAAACTAAGGAATTACGAGATGTCATGAGTTTTTCAGGTGAGATAAAAGGCGAAGTTCTATAAAGGACAGGCTGAACAATGATGTTATCGCCGAGTGGTTACGGCCCAAATTTGGGGTTAAGAATAGAACCACTGTTACCTGCCACCATGTCGTAAGAGGCGACTAAGAAGGTTTGGCTGAAATCGGATGCATGTATCCTAAACGTGTAGAAGTCTATACATTTAGGGGCCTACCAAACCAATGTACAACATATGTACGTTCTTGGCAAAGATCAAACATATCACAAAGAGTGACTAAAATTGGTCGTAAAGAACGAACGCAAAGAAGAAGAAGAAGAAGAATGATGTTATAACACAGAAGATATTGAGCTTCTTCTGTCCAACATATTTTCATAACACGTTACTTTTGTATTCAGAGATCGCAGAAGAAGAAGAAAAAGTATTCCATTTCTTGATTACTGGTTAATGAACCTACGTGCTAGCATACCGGACAGACCCATATGTGCTCAGTCTTTCTCAGCAGATTTCAAGGTGTATGCATATTGATGCTTGTAATTCCTATGGATCGCTTGTAAAAACACACTCCGCTCCTTTCTTTTGAAAATGTTAATAGGAGAAAGGATTGATGTACGTCATTAGTGTGTAGCGATAATTGTTTTAAAGTTGAACTGTTGTGACTTTTGGTCGAAAGGTCGTTGTTGATTGTTTTAGTACTTTGTACAACTACATTACTTTGTACAACTACATTACTTTGTACAACTACATTACTTTGTTTGTACATGTTCGCTATGGTTGTATTAAGTATTTTAATATATTTGTGTTTGACTAGTCTATAAATGAAAATGTATGTTTATTGCATATGATAGCACATATGTGTTAACTATTCAAGATTTCACATAACTATGTTTTATCACTTGAAGTTGTAAAAGGTACCAGAACCTGTTGTCATGAATGAAAATCATGGCATATCCTTTACAGGACGTAGCCATCAACCAGTCGTTGATTTTCTAGGCACCTCTTATACGTTCAGTAGTTTGCCATTGCTTTCCGAACCGTTGTCATACAAAGAGATAAATTTGGGAATTTGGTATAATTCTCGTATTTTTCTTCGACGATCGCTCACGTCCCATCGACTGCCTTTATTCCTAGTGTTGCTTTGGTAACTAATTGAGGCTAGGTCGGTATGTAAGTCGTTACTGTAGGAAAAACTCCACTATAAATTGTCAGATAGTACATACACACATAAACCGATACAGGGGAAGTTTGTAGTAAAACTATATAGCAAAGTTGAAACACATTTTATGACGATTACAGATTTAATGTCTGACCATATATGTTATGTTTGCAGTGTAGGAAGATTGCATTTCTTAGCTTCTTTTGTATACTTTGTTTGATTCTTCTTCTTCCAACGCTCTATATCGACCAATTGTTAACCATTCTGTCATTTGTATGTGATCCGAGCCTAAGAGCGATTGTACTTTGTACCAGTTATGCGCCTACAAGTAGGCAAGCACATCCGCTTTTTATTTACTAGGTTAGCTTCCCTGGCACCTACCTCTGTCGCCTCTTACGACATGTCTTGTAGTTGCAGTATTACTATTGGTTGGTCCCCTTGAGGAGCCAGGCAACAAACGGGTGCTTTGCTTGATAAATGCATTTTGGTCGAAACGTCGCTCTATATTCTTTTTGTACTTTGTAAAACTATAATACTTTGTTTTTATGTGTTTCGCCTATGAAAATGAAACCTGTACCACGTGTCTACTAAAAACTTGCACTACCCACTATGCCATCACAGCTCTCTAGCATTTGAAGTACAGAGATGTAATTCACTTCCCCATTAAGATACTCCCTTTGCGGCCGAGTCAACTGGATACCAGAATGTGATCCCATTCTTCAAATCCGATATTTTAACAATATACTTGATTGACTATTTGATATGACTATCTTCATTACACTTCGTTGAGTAAAATCATGTGTGCTCCAATCTCTTTTTTTACACATGAAGATCTAAACTGCACTGCACGGACTCCGTAGCACCGCAACGGTCCCCGACGTAATTTTGAAGGTGGTCAAAATACTTATGTAGGAATTGTATTTTAAATCTTGTTTTAATGAATTGTGCCCTGGCAGCGACTTTCCAGCCTGCTGTTCTCGATTTTTTGGCTACCATGGGTTCTTTTACGTGCTCAAATTGAACACGGGACGTACGTTTTATCGCACGTCTCCAATAGGACTAGGAACTCGATCTCACCTACAGTGAGATCAGGGATCTCTGGAAAAGTATCCAAATGGCACTAGATGTTTCAGATTTTATTTTTCCTAGCTCTCAACTGCTGTTGAAGCCAGTTGACTATGTTGGTATTCTCTCTATTCTTAGACTACTATTTATCACTCCATCAGTTGATGTTCATTAAATAACGTTTGGAATAATATTTCTCGTTGCCCATATTACGAAACAATCAGTCGATGTTGGCTGTTTCTGAGAGTGGGGGAAAGGGGAGATGAGGGGATAACTAGCCATTAGGTGGCAAGCCATTATGATGCAGTCGCAAAGATTTGGTATGTCTGAGCTGTTCGTGAATGCCTGGGTAGCAAGTTCTGAAGCAAGTTCGGACAGAGTAAGAGGGCTTTCTCGAAAAAAAGAAGGCATAAATTATATATATCTGTTCCAGTCTCTCATGCTCTCTCCATCTCTCGCTTTCTCCCTCTCTCGCTTTCTCCCCTCTCTCTCTGTCGCATTCTCTCACTCTTTCTCTGTCTATAAATTTAAAAAAAATGAAAATCGTGGCATATCCTTTTACAGGACGTCACCATTAATTCCAGTAAATTAGTCGCCGATTTTATAGGCACAACTTATACGTTCAGTAGTTTGTCATTGCTTTCTGAACGGTAATGTCTATTTTTACCGTTCGTAAAATTCCACGGGAAAAAATTTACTCCCCAATTGCCCGCCACGAAGTTTGAACCAGGTATGCTTGGGATATGATTGAGCTCACTACCGCTTAAGTTACAGACGCCCATATGTAGTTATATATAGTTATAGTTATGCAAAACTTATAGTTATATAGTTATACATATGTACATAGTTATACATATGTAGTTATATATATATATATCTCTTTACAAACTAGCTATTTTAACTTTAAACACCTTATATATCACACACCCCTCCGATACTGAATACTGTTGTGTTTCTTATTTGGTTGTGACTCTATTTTTGTTCTGTCTCTCACTTTACCATTATGTCCATGTCTATTTTATCACCCCAACATCCAACATACACACACCAGCTCACTTTACCATTATGTCTATGTCTATTTTACCACCCCAACATCCAACATACACACACCAGCTCACTTTACCATTATGTCTATGTCTATTTTACCACCCCAACATCCAACATACACACACCAGCTTACATATATATACATCCACACCCACCCTTTCATTTATATGTATATATATATATATATATATATATATATATATATATATATATATATATATATACATACACACACATATATATATATATATATATATATATATGACAAGAATGAATCAGTAATAACAAAGAAGGCATTGGAGGAAAGACAAAGAGTTCAAGAAAGATAGAACACTGTAGAAAAACCATGCAACAAACTTTTCGGAGAGGGCAAGAAATATCAATGGAAGAGATTGAGCGAGTTGCCCAGGACAGAGCGGAATGAAAACGTTACTTGCAGACATTATGTAACGTATAGCGGCACGAAAGGAATATATATATATCAGTTTATTATGTAAGCGCATGATCAGAGAACGCTGAAGAAGAAGAAGCTGATTATCTCTCTTCCTGTTGTTGATTGAATACATAAAATATATTGTGCAGCTAGTTATGAAATGTACGATATAATACCATATTCCCCAATAGACAACATGATGTGAAAACTGAAACTCTATCTACCTCATTTAGCAATGTATAGGTGTGAAACATGGACATTTAACAAAGTAATAGAACAGCATATACCCGATTTAGAATATAAATATTACAGAAGAGTTCTCCATAAACCAAGAACAGATATCACCATCATCAAATAGTTTGTTCTGAGCAGAAGTTTCCCATCTTAACGGTCCTTCAAAATGTATCTCCCTCATAGGCCAGATGTCCCGTCTCTGCAGTCGTCATGCTCAAACCATCAGTTACATTCTGAACCCATCTTCTCCTTGGTTCTCTTCTTTGCCGGTATGTGTCCTTTCATGAATGTCTTCTCCAGTCCTTTGTGTCTCTTTATATGTCCAAAATACTTCAATTGTCTCATTTTATTTGAAGCATCAGCCAGTTTTCTTTGATTTTGAGTTATTTCTGGATATATTAGTTTGTTCTCTTCTCTATCCATGATATACGGAGGACTCTTCTGTAACACTTATATTCAATATACGGAGGACTCTTCTGTAACACTTATATTCAATATACGGAGGACTCTTCTGTAACACTTATATTCAATATAATATACGGAGGACTCTTCTGTAACACTTATATTCAATATAATATACGGAGGACTCTTCTGTAACACTTATATTCAACATATACATCGTTAAGAACAGATAAGAGAACACATAGATCTATCCAAAAAGAATTTAAATCAAGAAAAAACTGGTTGATGTTTAAAAATAACGAGGAAGACGAAGTTGTTAGGACACATAAAAAGACATTAAGGGCTGAATAAGATAATTACTGAGGGAGGCATCCCGACAGAAAGGAGAAGATGGATTCAGAATGTTTCTGATGATTTTAGCTAGCAGCAGCGGAAGCGAGACATCTTGTGGCCTATGAGAGAGAGAGAGAGAGAGAATTCCGAAGAACTATTTGTATGAATATATTCTGCTCAGGACAAGTTATTGATGGATGATTAGGACGGATGTCAAATATATATATATATATATATGTATATGTTGGACATACTCTAAGAAGAAAGAATCAAAGAAGCACAAAGCAGACATTGCAGTGGGAAGAAAAGGATTCAAGAAAAAAATGCTCCCTATGTAAACCTTGAAATACAAATTTACCGAGAAAGACGGGTACTGTCGAACTCAATTTCACATAAGAGATTAAACGAGTTGTCCAGGATAGAATGATATGGAGAAATTGCTTGGAAGGACCAAATGTAACGTATAACTGTGCGAAAGGAGTACAACAATATTCTATATATATATATATATATATATATATATATGTGTGTGTGTGTGTGTGAAACTTTGCGTTGTCTTTTTCTTTTCATACCACATCTAACACAATATACAATACTCAATTTTAATCTGTCCATTTTTAAACTCTTTTTGTTACATCTTCACATTACACACATACTCCCTCCCCTTCTCTTCTTCTCTCTATCCATCTGTTTACTCCATTCAAAACTTCAACATAGAAAACTCCATCTCAATCACCCTCTGCCCCTTATGCTGCGTAGTCTCGTCTTTCCCAGGGACTGAACAGATGGTACCATGACAGATGAATCTCGGAATATCTCATGGAATAGTGTAACCAGGAGGAGAAACATGTGATTATAACCATAATCACGTGATGTGATCAAAAAGAACACCATTAAAAATCCCATCCTACATTGTTTTCATCTTCTATGTCTGTCAATGTTACTGAACCATCCCATCCTACATTTATGTATTTCTTCTATGTCTGTCAATGTTACTGAACCATCCCATCCTACATTTATGTGTTTCTTCTATGTCTGTCAATGTTACTGAACCATCCCATCCTACATTTATGTGTTTCTTCTATGTCTGTCAATGTTACTGAACCATCCCATCCTACATTTATGTGTTTCTTCTATGTCTGTCAATGTTACTGAACCATCCCATCCTACATTTATGTGTTTCTTCTATGTCTGTCAATGTTACTAAATCATCCCATCCTACATTTATGTGTTTCTTCTATGTCTGTCAATGTTACTGAACCATCCCATCCTACATTTATGTGTTTCTTCTATGTCTGTCAATGTTACTAAATCATCCCATCCTACATTTATGTGTTTCTTCTATGTCTGTCAATGTTACTGAACCATCCCATCCTACATTTATGTGTTTCTTCTATGTCTGTCAATGTTACTAAATCATCCCATCCTACATTTATGTGTTTCTTCTATGTCTGTCAATGTTACTGAACCATCCCATCCTACATTTATGTGTTTCTTCTATGTCTGTCAATGTTACTAAATCATCCCATCCTACATTTATGTGTTTCTTCTATGTCTGTCAATGTTACTGAACCATCCCATCCTACATTTATGTGTTTCTTCTATGTCTGTCAATGTTACTAAATCATCCCATCCTACATTTATGTGTTTCTTCTATGTCTGTCAATGTTACTGAACCATCCCATCCTACATTTATGTGTTTCTTCTATGTCTGTCAATGTTACTAAATCATCCCATCCTACATTTATGTGTTTCTTCTATGTCTGTCAATGTTACTGAACCATCCCATCCTACATTTATGTGTTTCTTCTATGTCTGTCAATGTTACTAAATCATCCCATCCTACATTTATGTGTTTCTTCTATGTCTGTCAATGTTACTGAACCATCCCATCCTACATTTATGTGTTTCTTCTATGTCTGTCAATGTTACTGAACCATCCCATCCTACATTTATGTGTTTCTTCTATGTCTGTCAATGTTACTAAATCATCCCATCCTACATTTATGTGTTTCTTCTATGTCTGTCAATGTTACTGAACCATCCCATCCTACATTTATGTGTTTCTTCTATGTCTGTCAATGTTACTAAATCATCCCATCCTACATTTATGTGTTTATTCTATGTCTGTCAATGTTACTAAATCATCCCATCCTACATTTTATGTGTTTCTTCTATGCCTGTCAATGTTACTGAACCATCCCATCCTACATTTATGTATTTCTTCTATGTCTGTCAATGTTACTAAATCATCCCATCCTACATTTATGTGTTTCTTCTATGTCTGTCAATGTTACTGAACCATCCCATCCTACATTTATGTGTTTCTTCTATGTCTGTCAATGTTACTGAACCATCCCATCCTATATTTCTATGTTTATTCTATGTCTGTCAATGTTACTAAATCATCATGTTCTACATTTCTATGTTTCTTCTATGTCTGTCAATGTTACAAAACTATTACAACCTACATTACTATATTTCTTCAGTCAAACAGGCTTACACTATAAAACAACACATAAAGCAAAGTGTGAGAGATGGATTTAAACTCTCGATCAGGGATAAAAAAGTAAAGGAACCCTTTTATACCACGTGGTATATTGGGTAATACGGTTTTAGGCCAGTGTTATTCATCGACCATAGGCACACGATTGGTGATGTAGTCAACATCACGCTGGCCGCCTTTACTTTCCAGTGCATGTCCTGGTACTCAATTAAGGCTGGGTCGAAATGAGAGGCGTTACTGTAGGAAAAACTCCTACGCCTACTTGTGGTATTGAACCAGCACCACTAGTCTAAGAAGCGAGGTCCCTAACAACTACGCTAATGCGACTCTCTCTATGGAGGATAAACCGATTAATGAAGGAACTCTTCGTGGGGATAACACACCAACTGATGACACATCTTTACTGTGACCATGAGAACACAACAATTGATGACACATCTTTACTGTGACCATGAGAACACAACAATTGATGACACATCTTTACTGTGACTATGAGAACACAACAATTGATGACACATCTTTACTGTGACTATGAGAACACAACAATTGATGACACATCTTTACTGTGACCATGAGAACACAACAATTGATGACACATCTTTACTGTGACCATGAGAACACAACAATTGATGACACATCTTTACTGTGACTATGAGAACACAACAATTGATGACACATCTTTACTGTGACTATGAGAACACAACAATTGATGACACATCTTTACTGTGACTATGAGAACACAACAATTGATGACACATCTTTACTGTGACCATGAGAACACAACAATTGATGACACATCTTTACTGTGACCATGAGAACACAACAATTGATGACACATATTTACGGTGACCATGAGAACACAACAATTGATGATGCAGTTATAATACGATGATGAGAACACATCAGTTGATGATGTTATACACTGCGACTGGTGGAAGATCAGAATAAAAAGTGTGTTACCAGGGCCAAACATGCACAATGAGTAAAGCGCAGTCACAAAAAATAACTACATGCGAAATGCGGTGCCTGCCTAAAGTTATCAACACCAGAAAAGGCAGTCACCAACATCAGCATAAGATAGAAAGTTGGCAAATAACCTTGCTTGAATTGCATTTAGAAATAAAGAATGAAGTGGTTTGTCCACTTAATAAGAATGCATCCAAACTCACAGTATACAGCGTCTTTTACAACAGAACATCAGGAAAGAAGGCAAGAGGAAGACCACGAGAAAAATGGTTAGATGGCATTGTAGAATCCTGTCAAAGTGCAAATATAACAATCACCCAAGCCACCTAGAAAAAGCGCAAGACAAAAACAGAAAACCACGACGACACTGGGCAACAATCCGGTAGCAGTGTGACGACACTGGGCAACAATCCGGTAGCAGTGTGACGACACGGGCAACAATCCGGTAGCAGTGTGACGACACTGGGCAACAATCCGGTAACAGTGTGACGACAAAAGAAAGAAGAAGTTTAATAATATAAGTTAATATATATTAATTCTCAACTTATAATGCACAGGTGGGTGGGCGGTAGTAGATGCGTTAAAAAATAAAACAAGATTGCAAAAGTTAGTTGACCGTGTTCTAGAAAGTGATACGAAAAACTGAAAAAGAATGTCCTTTAGAAATCTGATTAACGTTGAAACTGGCACATTCAATTAGGGAGCCGTGAATGTATGACACGGACCAATTGGCGCTTACGGTTGACACGTCGGACAGTGCCGCACTACATCAACCACATTTTGAATTACTTTAGGTGGACGATGGGATTTCCCATTCCAGGTCAGGGTCGTGCCGCGCTATGGTACAGAGAGGTGGTCGCATTAGACACCGGAGCGGCATAAGCGGCGAAATCAAAATACAAATTGAACAATTCAATAATTACAAATCCTCACGCAACGTTTTTCTATATTGGTCTATATCATTCCGATATTGATGTATACGATTTATGATTTATCGCACGCCTCTGCCTAAGCGTTTTGGTACCCTTTGATTTCATTTTCTGGTGCAAGTGCATCGTTGACGAGCGCTCGCCGAAAGACTTTTGATCTGACAGCGCGAAGTAATTATTTTTGATTGTAATACACCAAGCGGCCGCCTCTAAAAGCTGAGGCTGCAATTATCACAAATGACAATTGCACGTGTTACGTGTTAATAGTTCTGCTTTAAGCGTATAATTATTGACAATATTTGATTTTAATGTTAGTTTGTCTCGAATAGTGGCAAGTGGCTATGCTGTGAATAATCCAATAAATCAGATATATAATATATTTGTATCAGTATAATATTTTTGCATTTATACTAATTCAATTTTGGTTTTTAAATAGTATATCAGGTAAGAAAATTATAGTTTTTTTTAACCAAACTGTAGTTGCTTATTATCATTGACAATATCATCGTCAAAAATGTTCAGTTATTGACATTTTAAAACTCCAGGATATAGATGACAAAATGCTAGAAAATTATTGTGCCAGTCTCCAGTCAATACTTTCTGTTGAAAATGAATCATATATAAATTCAAATGATCTTTTAAAAAAATTACGTGATGTATCCCAAATGCTGCCATATTCTATGAAACCTTTGGATGTTTTCAATTATTTGTGCTAAAATAACTTAATTACTTTGTATCCGAATACTGTTGTAGCTCTGAGAATTTTATTAACACTCCCTGTCTCTGTAGCTAGTGAGGAAAGAAGTTTTTCCAAATTAAAATTAATAAATCATTACTTAAGAAGTTCAATAAGCCAACCAAAACTTAGAAATTTGTCATTAATTTCTAGAAATCTGTCATTAATTTCTATTGAATCTACATTGGCTGCCACTCTAAACTCTTGACATGGCCAAAATTACATCTTCTGGGAAATGATATTATTTATGAGCCGATGCTCCCCGATATGCAGGTCCTGTAGGTCTTTGTTTTCTCTCTCTCTTCTAGGATGTTCTAAAAACTGTTCTGCTTCAAAAGCTTCAATTTTGTTCTTTATTGCCATGGCTGTCATAATGTCATGACATTATTCATTCAATACTTTGAATAAAACAGTAACAAGTTTTAATTAAATTTGTTTAGAGAGATACAAACAAGGACAACATAAATTCTTACGTGCATTGCTGACAGCAAAGCTGTTTGTTACGTCTAAAATGGATGTCTCGTTAAGTAACTTGTATCTGTACGTATGTCCGTAAGCTCTGTTAAATTTGTGTATCTGATGTCGAAACGCTGTCAGTGCTTGTATGGATCGATGATCGAAGATCCCACCTTCAAGAATAGATCAAATTAAAAACAGTTCACAAATGTGGTGAGAAATATACGTCATACATACTGAACACATTAGAGAGAGATAATGCACAGAGGTATCATTGTCCGTTAAATTTTTTAAAACTATCGTTACGCCTGCAATGACTTAGGCGATGAGGAGAGATTGACATGCGATCTAGAATTTAATGGCGCATGGCTTAGCAGTCGGCGAAACTTAGATATATGTTTCACCCTGATAGAAAAAATTGCATACAGATTGAACCCAGGTCCCTGTAGGGAGCGCGCCAACCACAGGCATGCCGAAGGTCAAAGCAGTATTGTCAACGTATATACTGAGACATCTGGCTGATGGATGTGGACCACGGGCATGTGACGACTACAATACACTACTTATAGAAACAAAGTAAAGTTAATGAATGCTGATCCAATGCATTCCAGTAAATAATAAGCAAAGGGTGTGGTTCTTTTAAATAAAAAACGTGACGCATCCTTTACAGAACTTAACCCACAGTAAAAGAGTCGTCGATTTTCTAGGCACGACTTATACGTTCAGTAGTTTGTCATTGCTTTCTGAACGGTGAGGTCTATTTTTACCGTCTGTAAAAATCCAAGGAAACGACTTTGCTTCCAAACTTGCCCACCGCGGAGTTTGAACCAGGTACGCTTAGGTTGTGATCGAGCTCACTACCGCTTAAGCTACAGAACATATTGTACAAGCAGGAAGATCGTGTTCATGGACGTTTTACGGAAACAATTGTGTGTGTTGTCTGGAAATTTGATTAACCTTAAAGCCGGCAGAGTAAAGTGGGACGGCAAAAAATATAACACGGGTGCCGTGGCGCCTACAGTCGCTGCGTTGGACAGCGTTGGTATAAAGGGCATGAGTATAAGAATTGACTTCATTGTACAGAGTTCTTTTTACGACATAAGGATCGGTCTCTCTCCGCCGATACATCACCTTTTTTTTACCACATAAGGACTGGTCTCTTTCCGCAGACACGGCATTTTTTCCAAAAAGGATCGATCCCTCCTCCGCACACACATTATCCCTTTTACCAAATAAGAATCGATCCCTCTCTTCAGACACAGCATCCCTTTTCCCATATAAGGATCGTTCCCTCTCCGCAGACACAGCATCATTTTTACCACATAGGATCGACCCTCTCCTAGACACGGCACGCCATCTTCCTAGAGTATTGCACAAATCACGAACTTAGTAGCTCTGGAAGAAATCCTATGGATCTATGGAAAAAACTCCAGAGTGTGTCTCTGATATTTGCAACATGCGATGCTGCATCTAGTGAGTCCCATCACGATTAAAGTAAAGTTTTCAAGTCAACAAAACAAAATGTGGAACTACGGGGAGATTTGATAGCTACGCAAGGAAGGCTATTTTTTGTTTACCATCTATCCAAAGGTGGATGATGGAATTGGTTGTCCATTCTTGCCGTTAAGCGTAGGGGTGGGAGCTTTAATTTGCGTTCAGGGCCAGCTGAGTCGCCCTTGTTGTTTTATATCCGTGTTTATTTAGTGTGGTCTTGATATTGTTTATCCATATTTTTCTTGGTCTTCCCTTGGCTCTAATATCTGATCTATTTTTATTGAATGCTGTTATTGGTGGTTGGTTGTATTCCATTCTCATTAAATGTTGTTATTGGTGGTTGGTTGTATTACATCCTCATTAAATGCTGTTATTGGTGGTTGGTTGTATTACATTCTCATTAAATGGTTAGGGTGGTTATCTTCTAAATGCTGTATTGCGTGTGTATTACATTCTCATTAAATGAGGGGTTGGTTAGTTCATCTCAGTAAGCATGGCTTGAGCGGGGAGTTCAGGTAAATCGAATTAAATTTCAATTAGTTATAACCTTTTTTTTTATTAAAAGGGGGTTTTTAAACCGAAGGATTGATTTCATTGCATAGGGTTTTACTCCATATGGCTTTGTCCCTTTCCGCAGAAATGGCACGCCATCTACGTCCCCGAATATTGCACAAAGCAGAACTCCGTAGCTCCGGCAACAATCCTAGGGTCTCTGGAAAAAATGCACTCGTGAACAGAACGGCACAATCCGGATTCGAACTCACGACCTCCGACTCGCAAGCTAAGGGCTTAACCACTTAGCCACAGATACACCCACCTTTATTTGTAAAGAACTGAAATAACAATTTGCATGTATATTAATAATTTAAAAATATATTATTACCGTTAAACAATAACTGAAACAGTTTAAAAAATAACAACAAAAAAGAAGAACCAGATGCGACTTGAGTTCACCATTATGAACCTCAATCCAAAACTAACGACAAGCAATGGAAAACCCTGGAGTGCCCAACACTTGTCAAGCCGTGAGCATAGAAATCTGCACGAAGAATGATGTTTGCTACTTTGTTGGTGTAGGAACAAAAAAATCTTCCTATTGATAGATTACATGTCGTGTGACAACATGTTGATGGATAGCAGTGGTGGCTCGTCATTAGGGGCTACTGGGGGCCGGTCCCACCAAACATAATGTGTAACGTGTATTTATTATTTTATAAATTAAATATAACCTAACCCACCAACAAAAATGATCACGAACCGCCACTGATGGATAGTGTAATATGCAAATCTTCTTACTACAATAAGAAGGGATGGGAATCAGAAAATGAGAGATAGCACGAACTCAAGATCATCCTTAACTTGGAAACAACATGCCATCTCACAAATCCTGGGGGAGGGGACGGCACAGCTGTGGTCAATTATTTAAATTTTGCGATTTATGTCACACCAGTCCTAGTCTCCGGAGACGGTCCATAATATTTTTTATTTTTAATTTTTCAAATCTTAATTTAAAAAAAAATAAAATCAAACTGACAGAGATAAAGAAGTCACACTGGCTTGTGATTATTGGTTTAGTTCGAAAAATAGTGTTTACTATGAAAAATAGTGTTTACTAGAGAAATAATGTTTAGTTGAAAAATATAATGTTTATTGTTATTACATGCAAACACGATTATAATTACTGTGTTGTTACGATTATTATTTTTAATATTTTCAAGTAAAAAATTCATCAGGTTGATAAGTTTGCTCAAAGATCGGATTAGCCGGATTCAGAATAACGCCTGTATTATGATTAAATAGAATTAGGATTGGAGAGGTTACTTTGATTAACAGAACTTGGATTCGAAAGTTTACTAAGCTTCTTCTTCTTCTTCTTCGAACGCTCCATATTGTCCACTTGTTAACCACTATGTGTGATTTGTATGTAATCTGAGCTTAAGAGCGATTGTACGTTGTGCCAGTTATGCGCCTACAAGTAGGTCAGCACGCCCGATTTCTGCGACGCTTTTTTATTTACTAACATAGCTTCCCTAAGTTCTACATCAGTCGTCTCTAACAATATACCTTGTAGGTTGCAATGGTACTATTTTTTGCTTCTCATACGGGTCCCGGCACCACATGGGCGTTGCTATGGTTAAAGCAACATATGTGGTTCCTTTGAAAGATGTTACCCATGTCAACAACAATCAGGAAATAAACACAAAAATGATAAGAAATTTTAACTAAAGATAAAAGATCAAATAGGTAACTAGTTACATAGCAAGAAAACGTCATACACGATCACTAAGAAAGAAAATCTTCTTCGGTCATCTTTAAATTCTCAAATCTGACCTTGAGACACATCCGATCTTCCGAAATCCTTCATTCTGAAATATGTGGCTACTATCGTACTGCCTGTAGTTCCTCTGTTTGAGCAGTGTAGGACTAGAGGGACATGAGCCTATAGAAATTTTCTGGCCCCATTGCTAGTGCAGTCGCCACAAAACTGTTCATGTTAGAATGTTTTATATATGCCCTCAACAGAAACAAACTCCTTCGCCTTACCGAGGATTGAACTAGGGTCTCCCGCATAGGAGCCGCGCTCTAATCCATTCGGTCAGACGCTTCACATTTTGAGAACAAACAGTACAAAAATATCAAGAATATGTTGTTACTTAGCCAAATTGCAACTATCGCTCCGAGTATTGCATTTATATTTCTTAGTAATATGTCTTGCTTGCAGCTGTATAATAGTAGGAAAGGAAAACATTGTGTTCAGTAGAAAAATGTGTGACAATATAATTAGAAACAAATTGGGAAATATTTCTCAATGAAATGACAAGTTCGTTTTAAAAAACAAAAGGTATTAAACTACGAGTACTCATTTGACCGATATTTTGGGAAAAACTATTTGTAAGAAATACATCATCACAAAGACAACAAAGAGATGAAGTACTCATTTGACCGATATTTTGGGAAGAAAACTATTTGTAACGAAATGACATCATCACAAAGACAACAAAAGAGATATGAAGTACTCATTTGACTGATGTTTGCCGAAGGAACGGATCATCAATGAGATTGAACATGAAATTGAATATGAGATTGAACATGGGATAAGAATGGGGATTAATTTAGACTAATCCTTCATGTCTTTAGGGAAATAAGTTACAAGACTTTCTCATAACATTTTACTACAGACGTTGAGACTTGCCAGAAATGTAGCAATAAATCGGAGAACAATCTTTATTCCAATTTGTGAATTACTATCCCTCCCGTTCCTCATAAATACACCCGGTAGCCCCGGACTTAATGACTTCATCAAGTGACAGGTTCAAATCGGATTTCTCTCATTTGCAACCATCACTTTCCTACTACCTCCTGGAGGAGTGAAATAATCAACAGTTGTTATAGGTCTTGTCGACCAGATAATGAAAGTGGTGGGAGAGAGACGATGTTACTTGTGTGTCACCAGTATGACCTCTATCGGGGTAGGAGGTGTCACCTTCAGATTTTATACACGTCACTGTTATTTGAAGTCTTCTGGGATTAAAACAAAACTGTGAAGAATTTTACTACAAATAGTGTGTTTGTACGTAGTGTTGTGTGTATGTGTGTGCACACGAGTGTATGTGTGCGTGTATGTGTGCGTGTATGTGTGCGTGCATGTATGTGTATATGTGTATGTATGAGAGAGAGAAATAAAGAGAGAGAGAAGAAACTCGCACTTCCTTCAGAATCTAAACATAAATAATAGTAACAGCAGTAGTAATAGTATCAGTAACATCTATAGTAACAGCAGTGGCGGTTCGGCATTAAGGCCAGTGGGCCGTGCCCCACCAAAATAATGTGTAACGTGTATTTATTATTTTATAAATTAAAATGTAACAACCCAAAACGATGATGTTACGAAAATTGTGTCTGGCCCCACAAACAAAAATGCCCACGAGCCGCCACTGAGTAACAGTAACACTATTAGTAACAAGTAGCAGTAATAATAGCAGCAAAAGTAACAACAACAGTAATGATATTAGTATCAATTGCAGAAAGAGTAACATCAATGATAACTTTATTCATCATCATTATCAAGTATCTTGTCTCTTCCGAAACTTGGCTCCCATGACAGCAGTCCTGAAAAACTCTCTGTTCTTTGCAAATTGACCGGCGTCAGCAGCAGTTATTCTCAGATCGTCAATGTCCTCTTGCATCCATCGTCTTCTAGGTCTTCCTCTCATTCTTCTTTCAGGCACCATTCACTCCAAAATTATCTTCTCTATTCACTCATGTCATTTGATGTGTCCGAAATATTTAATTTCCTTGATTTTATTCTCTTTAATAGCCAACTCTCTTTAATGTCAAGTTGTTGCAGAACAGAAGCATTTGTTCTTTTCTCTGTCCATGATATTCTAAGTACTCTTCTGTAGTATTTGCATAAAAAGGCATCAATGATCTTCTCTGCCGCTTTATCAATGGGCCATGTCCCACAACCATATGTTGCCAAAGGAAAAACGCAGGCTCTTAAACACTGAATTTTTGTTCTTATGTCAGTTCCCTTTCACAGGTTAGTTTGCTTTTTTTCGTTTTTGCAAAGCAATGCTCAGCTTTCTTTTAATTTCTGTTTTTGCATTCCCGTCATTTGTCAGAAATGCCCCAAGGTATTTAAAGTTGCCGACACTTTCTATTTTGTGTTATTATTACTAGCTTCATTATAGTAACAGTAATTGCAATAGTTACAGTAACACTAATAGTAGCAGTAATATTACCAAGTAAAAATATTAGTAACAGTAATATTACCAAGTAAAAATATTAGTAAAAGTTACACCAACCGTGACAGTAACACTAATAGTAACAATTAACAGTAATAGTACAAGTTTCAGTTTCTGCTGCAGTAACAGGTACAGAAACATTAATAGTACCAACTGACAGTAATACTAACAACTGCATTAACAGTTACAGTAACTGTAATAGTGTTATTGCTAGGCCAGTTCTCTCATCTCCTCCATCGGGGAGTAATCGTAACTTATTTCGACAATGTTTCCCAGTAATGGCGGGCGTTGACAGCTGCGCAGAAATATTGTTGTAGTTCGGCAATTGTCACTTGATCTCAATTCAAAAACAGGAAGTTGTCAGTGTACATACACAGAGACTGTCAAATCGTGTTGTATTTTTGGCTTATGAGGGTCTGAGTGAGTGTTGAAAATGTAACTGAAGTCCAGACTATTTGGCGACAATCTGGGTGACATCTGATAATTCATTGATGTCTTTGATTTCGTGAATCAAAGGAAACGGGACTATATATATATATATATACCAGGGTCTAGCACAGGCAGAGGAGAGGAAAAACTGAGAAGACAGAGGAGAGGAAAAACTGAGAAGACAGAGAGGGAGGAAAACTGAGAAGACAGAGAGAGAGGTAAAACTGAGAAGACAGAGAGGATAGAAAGGGCCACAGACAGCAGAGTTAGATAGTGAGGCCAGAAAAGTAGAACAGATAGAGAGGAGGCCAGTAACCACACAGAGGCAGAGTCTGGTTGAGAGCCAGTAGCCAGTAAATTAGAAGTCACCACAAGATACTGTCTGGTCATACAGAAGACGGACAGAGAACAGTCAAGAGAACTCTGGCATAGACAGAAGCAGAGAACTCTGGCACAGACACTAGCGCAGAATAAGAAAACCAGTAGAGAACTCCAGTAGGTATACGTTAGATACGGTCCAGACCTGAGACATACTGTCTCCTAATGACTATGACGACATAATCAACAGTTCTAGAAGAATAGACCTTCGTGAGAACATCGCTGAGACATGTTGTCTCCCAAATGACTTTGAAGTCTTCATCTTCATCATCAGCAGTTCTAGAAGAATAGACCTTCGTGAGAACATCGCTGAGACCTTCGTGAGAACATCCGATGAGACATGCTGTCTCCCTTAATGACTTTGAGGTCATTATCATCTTCATCATCAGCAGTTCTAGAAGACTAGACCTTCGTGAGAACATCGCTGAGATCTTCGTGAGAACATCACCGAGACATACTGTCTCTTAATGACTTTGAGGTCATTATCATCATCTTCAGAGAACCCACAGTACTGGACACATAGACTTGTTTAGGAATAGATCAAGTTGTGGTTATACTTCTTAAGGATATAAGCCAGAGTGGAACGTTAGGTACGTTATATTAGAAACTACTTAAGTTAGAGATATTCTTTTAGGTGTTAAATATTTGTTTATATATATATTAATTTTTGTTGTTGGGTTTATGTAGTTGTAATAATGTATTCTACATGTTATAAAATCATGTATTTTTATTGTTGAAGAATAGTTAAATAAACATATAAATTTAAATATCGACTTGAGTAAGACAAAGAGAGAGAGAGAGCATGTGGATACGAAGGACTGAGATATACTAGTGACCAGGACACATATCTCTCTTTCTTGCTTTACCGTGCTCGGTGTTGGCACGACTACCCACACTAGCACGGTACCTTTTATGTCTTGCAGTGACTAGGATATTCTCCCATCCAAATCATTTCTTCACCCTAGTCCCCTTACTGTTACAGGTATTGAAAAATGGTTTCCGTGACTAGGATATTCTCCCCCCCCACAAATTGACTAGACTCCTTACTGCTACATAACAGTTGCAGTATCAGTAGCAGTAACAGTACAAAGTAACAGTAATACTAACAACTACAGTAACAGTTGCAGTAACGATTGCAGTAACAGTATCAGTAGCAGTAACAGTACAAAGTAACAGTAATACTAACAACTACAGTAACAGTTGCAGTAACGATTGTAGTAACAGTAACAGTATCAGTAACAGTAATAGTACCAAGTAACAGTAATACTAGCAACTGCAGTAACAGTTGCAGTAACAATTGCAGTAACATTAATACTAACAACTGCAGTAACAGTTGTCAACATGTTGTTGTAGGTCTTGTTCTATTTGGTGTATCAGGTACAGATCATCTGCGAAATTAGATCATTTATTTTTCTCATTATCTGAATTTGACTCTTGAATTATTTTATCCATATATATGATCAAGAGTAGTGATGAGAGGACACATCCTTTGTCTGACACCTGATCTAATGAAGAACTAGTCAGTCCTTTATTCTGTTGTTCTTACTGTGCTCTGGCTATCTTGATATAATATATTAATAGTAGTAACAGTAATGTAACATTCACGAAAACGAGTACTGCAGTGCTATATTGAAAAAATACTTATGTATGGCAGCGAATCCCGGACACTGAACAAACAATCAATACGATCATTGCAAGCCACAGCGATGTGGTTTTACAGAAGAATGCTGAAAATTCCATGGACAGCAAAGAAAACAAATGCGGAGGTTTTAAATCAGGCTTGCACACAAAGAAACCTTATCAAAAGAATAAGAATCCGACAATCAAGGTACTTCTGGCATATAATGCGAAGAGAAGGTTTAGAACATTTGGCGACTACAGGTAAAATTCGGGGAAGGAGAGATCGTGGAAGACAGAGGGAGAAGGTGTTAGATAGCCTGACATCATGGTTCGACAAAATATCGACGTCAGAACTGATTACATGCAGCAAGCAAAGAGAGTTGTGGAGAGACATGATCGCCTACACCGGCAGGCACGGCACTTGATTGATTGAATAATAACAGTAACAAAACAGTAACAATCAACAGTAACAATCAACAGTAACAATAATAGTAACGTTAGTGGTAATAATGAAAACAACAATAGTAGTAGTAAGAGATGGAGAGATTGAAAAGAAAAGAATATATAAATATGTGAAGAAAAGTGATATCAAGGGAGAGAAATGGAAATATTGGCAAGAAAAGAGGGGGTGAAAATGTGGAGAGAGGTAATACTGGAGAGGTCGAGTGGGCGAGAGAAATGAAAATACAGACAAAGAAAAAACACCACAAAAGAAATTAAGAGGTGACCTAGGAAAGAAACAGAGGAAGAGAAAGAGAAGGGAGTGAATAGAAATAGACACATTAAGAGGAATGACACATACATGTATAGTGCACAATTAAAAGAATATAAGAGACAAAAGCAAGTAAAATAAAAAAAAGACAAAAGAACTAGAACGACAAAGATGAAAGAGAAATAGAAAAAGATTGATCGATAAAATGAAGAAGGAGAAAAAAGTAATGAAATGAGAAAGCAAGAGCTTGGGAAGTTAAAATGAATTGATGTGAGATGAAGAAAGAGAAATTAAGAATAATAAAGAAAGATTAACGAAGTAATGTGAGATGAAAGAAGTCAGAGAGAACGAACTAATTAACTAAATACAAATTCACGTTAATTGAATCTATTTTCGTTTTCTTATTTTCTTCTATTGTATCTCAGTCGCCCGTGTATTGTCGGGGCCTGCATGGAGAGTAAATAATAGTACCACTGCGATCTACAAGGCATGTTGTAAGAGGCGACTGATGTAGGACCTAGAGAAGCTACCATAGTAAATAAAAATCGTTGCAGAAATCGGATGTGCTGGCCTTCTTGTAGGAGTATAACTGGTACAACGTACAATCGCTCTTAGGCTCAGATCACATACACATCACACAGAGTGATTAACAAGTGGTCGATATGGAGCGTTCGAAGAAGAAGAAGAAGTACCTCAGTGAAGTGTTGGAAGAAAAACTCAAGAATCTTCTGTGCGACCTGGTTAATGTTCTTTGTAAAGTACTATTCATTTCATTAAAATATTCTTGATACTGTCAATCCATCTTTTGCGTGTTCTTCCTCTTATTCTGTATTCATTATATTTATTTAATGTGTTTCTCAAATCACAGGACACATGGAACCAATTTAGCAATGCGTACATGTCAACACAATCTTTCTTCTAACATTATGCTATCAGTGCCAAACATAGATGCTAACATCAAATGGTAGAATAAAACTAGTCCTGACAGAAATGACGTGTCTACGCAGAATGCTGGGAGTAACAAGAAGAGACCGGTTGAGAAATAAAGACATCAGAAAAAAGTGGGTACAAGATCAGTACCGAACTTCATTACGAGACAACAAATTAAATGGTTTGGCCACATAAACAGATTACCAACAGACAGTGAACCACAAAGAGCAATGTTACTCCAATACAATGGATACAAATCAAAAGGCCGGCCATGAAAAAGGTGGACCTAGAGATAAAAGAGGCAACGACAGACACTGTTTATGAAGCGCGCACAAAATCCTGTTCTAGAAATCTCTTTTACCCTGAAGCTGTGAGGCAAATCAGGACTGGAGAAAAGAAAGCAAGACAAGGCGCATCGATAGGTTTGCTCCAGGTGTCTCCTCTTTCGACCTGACACTGAAAGGCAAAACAGGATTAGAGAATAGATAGACAGAAAGAGACAAGAATTACTTCTCTCTTTTAGAAATGAAGACAGGAAAATGTGGACACAACATTAGTACTGAACTTCATCAAAGAAGTAACAAATTAAATGGCTCGGCCACATAAGCAGATTATCAGCAGATATAAAGAGCAAAGCTTCTCCAATGTAGTGCATACAAAACGAAAGGGAGTCCACGTAAAAGGTGGAACTCAGAAATAACAGAGGTGGTAAAAAGCACTATTTATGAAGCGTACACAAAAGTATATTCTTGAAACTTTGTTATATCCAACGCTGTGGGGCAAAACATGATTTGAGAAAAGAAAATGTGGATGTCTGTTTTTAGACGACACTAGAACATTCTTGTCAGGTGCCCAAACGACTTAAGTTAATCCAGTCTACCACTGCAGTAATCTCTTTCTCATGATTAAGTCGGTGATCGTTGACTTGTACTACTGAACGCACTGATGGAGACATTATACAGTTACATCATGCCGTTATGTCGATCTCAAGAGACATGGAATTCGTATATTTGTGCCAGTTGCCATTTTCTTTAGGTTTAGTTGTACATGCAAGTTTTCTTTAGGAATGTGTCCAACAAATGAGGAACATTACATACGAGGAAGTATACAAGGGAAGAAACAAGGAAGATACAAAGAGGAAGAATAACAGAAGAGGAATACAACGAGGAAGAATACAAGAGGAAGAATATAAACGAGGAAGAATACAAACGAGGAAGAATATAAGGAGAAGAATACAAACGAGGAAGAATATAAACGAGGAAGAATACAAAAGAGGAAGAATATAAACGAGGAAGAATACAAAAGAGGAAGTACAACACGAGGAAAATATAAACGAGGAAGTATACACAAGGGAAGAATACAAAGGAGGAAGATAACACAAGGAAGAATACAAAGGAGGAAGTACACACAGAGGAGGAATATAAATGAGGAAGTATACACAGAGGAAAATACAAATGAGGAAGTACACACATGAGGAAGAATACAAAAGAGGAAGAATACAAACGGGGAGAAATATAAACGAGGAAGAATACAAAGGAGGAAGAATACAAAGGAGGAAGAATACAAAAAAGGAAGAATACAAAAGAGGAAGAATACAAACTTGGAGAAATATAACGAGGAAGACAGCAAGTTTTAGTGGAAGTTGTTCATTTTCGGTTGTCTTTTTTAGACAAGGAAGTAAAAAGATTTCCGTGCTTTCCCGAAACTATTGTGTAAGTGTTCTGTGAAGTCTTCCAGTGTAAGAAAAAGTTCGGATACTTTTGGTTATTCACCAAACAGAACTGATAATTGTCCTATTAATCAATAAAGCATTTAATTAATCAATCAACCCAACTTGATTCATTGAGATTTTCAGACCAGTATTGTACAAGTACCAAAAATAAAACAAAACACCAGAAATGTACCTATTTGGATAAAATATTTGTCTCGACGGAGATGAAAAAGAAGAATTAACAATTGTTCAAGCAACATCAAGCTTTAAAAAGTCTAAATAAAACATGGAACTTCAAGTTATGTAATATAGAAAAGCAGTTACACATTTTCAATTCCAATGTTGTCTCTATCCTAACATATGCCAGAGAGATTATTCCTTGTCCACATTGTAAAAGAACATTTCAAGCCCACCTCAGGCTTACTAGTCATCTACGCACAAACAGACAAACATAATGCAACTACATTCCCTTGGATGCAAAATGGTGGCATCATCACCAGTGATGGACGAGCATCATGCCAGCGAGAGTTGAAAACTAAAGAAGAATTAGAAAGTAAGTTGAAAACATTTGTAAATAGATGTCTGAGATAAAATAAGGAACATAAATTTAGACGAATTCAGATGTAGTGATGACATTTTTAGCAATGTCTGGTCAACGACTAGTACCAACTGTTTTATTAAGAGAGGATAAAGATATGCTCCTATAGTCTGAGAAAACATGAATCACAAAACAGACATTTTAGTGGCAATGAAAGGGTTCAAGAAATAAATGGCGCATCAGGAAAACGAACTTTGCTGAGAGAGGCGAGAAATATCGATATAAATTCCATAGTGGAGATTGAACAAATTTTCCAGGATAAAGGGGTATGGAGAAATTGCTTGCAGTCTCCATTTAACTTATAACGAAACGACATAAAGACAAAAATACAATTCTGTCGACTCCAGCCATGACAAAATTTGTCCTAGCTCAGTGTATTGACATTCAATGCATTCTGAATTCTTTTGTTTAATAAAACTTCTGGTTATCTGGTTATTGGTTATTGTTTAGTGACGCCACAGCACTCCGATCAGATCAATAGGTCTTCCCCAAGAGATGTCGTAGGTGTGCCCATTGAAGGTGTTTGTGGCTCGGTAGCTAAACACATTCTTCACTGTTCCCTCTAGCATCAAGTTATACTTGTCATCATCATCAAATAGCTTGTGTGAGCAGAACTTTGCCACCCCAACAGTGTTCCGGAATTTCTCTCACTCATATGTCAGATGTCCCACCTCTGCAGCCGTCATGTTCAAACTATCAGCACCCTGAATCCATCTTTTCCGTGGTCTTCATCTTCTACTCTTTGCCGGTTTGCCTCCTTCCGTGATGGTCTTCTCCAGCCCTTCATGTCTTTTTATATGTCCAAAATACCTCAGTTTTCTCTTTCTTATTTGTAGCATCATCCAGTTTTCTTTGATTTTGAGTTCTTTCCAGATTGATCTATTTGTTCTCTTCTCTGTCCATGATATACGAATGATTCTTCTGTAACACTTACATTCAAAAATACATATATGTTTACCCACTGCCTTATTAAATGTCCATGCTTCACACCAGTGGCGGCTCGTGGTCATTTTTAGTGGTGGGGCCAGACAAAAATTTCAGAAAAATCATGGTTTTTAGGCTAGGTTTATATTTTAGTATTTACTATTATTTGTCTATTCCGCGAAGTTATCCCCTCTTTACTATAATGATTTGGTGTCGCATGCGCAAATAACAAACGGGACAACGTTGCGCCAGGGTAAGTGAGCTTGCACTGATCAAGACACTACTTCACCTCCTCGTGGTGACAATGGAAATAGACAAAAGATCATGTCTGGCTAAGTGGGTAAGGATCAACAGAGAGCTACTCTGGTATAGGTAATAAAGCAAACGCAGACACGCCTCTTGGGTCCTAAATACTAGCCCAATATTTTTGGTGGGGCCTGGCCAAACTGGCCCTTAATGACGAGCCGCCCCTGCTTCACACCCATACGTTGCCACTGGGTATATACAAGCACTTACTATTCTGATCTTATACTTGTACAACGGGTAAATATAAACTCATTAAATCGCTTTATCAATTAAACCTCAATTCTAGTGACGTCATCCAACAGGAGCTCGCCAAGATACCGAAGAACATCACATTTATCCACTCTTTACTCCCAACAATCGATGCAAGCATGGCCGCTCTCTCATTACCAGGAACACTGGCATGTCCGGGATATATAAGTGTTACAGAAGAGTCCTCATCATATAATGCACAGTCGTAAGTATCAGAGAAAAGAACAAATAGATATATCCAGGAAAGAATTCAAAATAAAAATAAAACTGTTCTGCACAGGACAAGCTATGAAATGATGATGTATATTGAGAAATAAAGTGTTGGGTCACTATTTTTCTTTGACCACAACACACAATTTGTGGTCAACATGCAGTAGCGGCTCGTGATAATTTTTCTTCTTGGGGCCAGACATAAATTTTTGGAAAAATCATGGTTTCGGTTAGGATATATTTTAATGTATAAAATAATAAATACACGTTCCACCTTATTTTTGGTGAGGCCCGGCCCCATTGGTCCTTAATGACAAGCTGCCACTGTCAACATGATACCTGCCTTCTATCCATTCATCTGTCCGTCCACCCATCCGTCCGTCCGTCTGTCTGTCTATATGGATTGTGTTCGAAGCTTGGACTCTACAGTCATATCCGTATACACCTGAGAGGTGCAGTAGCACAGTCTGAGGCTGTTGTCATCATCTCTTGCGATGTAAAGCTATTATTATTATTATGTCTTTATGTATGTATCTCTGTTTGCCTGCCTAACTACCTGTCTGTCTGTCTATTTATATGTCTGTCTACCGATCTGTTAACCTTGCTAGCTGTCTGCCAGTCTGTCTTACTGTCTGTGTCTGTCTGTCTGACTGTTGTCTGTCTGGATGTCTGTCTGTTGTCTGTCTTGCTACCTGTCTGGTTGTCTGCCTGTGTGGCTGTCTGTCTGGCTATCTGTATGCCTATCAATCTGTCATTTTCCGACACATAACTATTGTTACTAAATAATACAGTATTCGTTTCAGCCTGTATCAACATTCGATGACAGTTTCAAAATGGAAGTGTCTCTCTCAACTAACATTCTCTCGGCAGACGATAAAATCGATACAAGAATTAAAAAAAACTAAAACATGTTGGTTTTTTTGTGCTTAGAGAACTTTGGTATTTAGGAACTCTATCTGTTCAATGTTTATTAAAGTTCTTTCTCACTCATTCTGCGTAATGGTAGAGTTGAGAAACTGCACCACACTAAACAAGTTCATTGTACTAAGTCACGGTTTCCCAAACTGGGGTCTAAGGACCCCCGTTGTATGCGAGGTACCTACAAGTGGTCCTCAAGAAATATTATAATCTTTGACATTTCAAAGTGAAGAATAACTTTTAAACATATGTATAAAAACATTGGTAAACTAGTTACGCTGCGATATCAAAGGACTCGAACCATACCGGAGTCTAAATGTCTGAAAGGATAAAATGAAAGATCATTTGAAGTTTCCTGTAGTCTGAGAACATTGTTTACTATTGTAACACAATGATAATTTATTCATGTCCATTTGAAGTTTCCCGTAGTCTGAGAACATTGTTTACTATTGTAACACAATGATAATTTATTCATGTCCATTTTCAAATATAACAATTTATGGGGGTCCGAAACAACAAAATGTTTTTAAATATATATTTTTTTTTTTCCCGATCCAGAAGCACTTGAGCTGAAAGCTCTTCGGCTCAGTGTCATGGACATCGTAGCCCTTCGGCTCGGTGCCACGAACACCGTAAATCTGGGGAACCTGTAGCTTTTCTGCCAGTCCGTGGAGTTTAACCCGCACTTACAGAGGACTAGTCACCCGTAGTCCAACGCGCTACGAACACGCTGGGCGCTGTACTAATATATTCTCGAAATTGGTGCAGCCCGAAAAGAACGAAATACGAAATATACAAACAGATTTATTAATCAACATCGAACTGGCGTGTTGGGCCGCTGGATTTGTTGAGGGGGAGATCGGAGCACCTATGGCCATATCCAAAGTGCTATGATGTTAGTCCTTATATAACTGATTGTACTAAAAACAATAATAAGTTCACTCTCTAAGACTGTCACATGTACATCTTTCATAGAAGGACTACATTCAAAACTTCATTGCACCAGAGATGAGCTCCGACAAAAGTCGATTGACAAAAGTCGACTGAGATGATAAAAACACATCTGACGGTAATAAATAAACTGTTTTTACTCCCTGTAATGTCACCTTTTTTTAGAGCGTTGTAGGACAGGGAAAGGGGGTGGAGAAAGAGAGCCTGAGAAATTTAAAGCCCCCATGGCTAATGCAGTCAACGAGAAACTGTTCATTTTATCATATTTTTCTTTATGCCCCGACAGAAAAAAAACCTCATTGACCTTATCTGAGATCGAACCTGTGTCTCCCGAATGGGAGCCCGCGCTCTAATTCAATCGGACAGGCTAACAGTATAATCATAAAAAATAGCGATCACGAAACAGAAGAAAAAGCTCATTCTCTGAAGAATCCGATTTCATAAAGAATTCCCTAAATAATGGGAAAAAGTAGCTGACAACCGAGTTATTTAGAAAACGACATTATGAAAAAGCTAAGTAACTTTTTTTTTAAACAGAGAGACTAATTGATGAGCTTGAAGGCAAGAAAAACAAGTTCAAACTCAGAAGTGAGTCGCCACAGTAACACACATTTCAATTGACCATATGTAAACACGAAAATGTCATATATATATATCTATATATCTATATATATATATATATATATATATATATATATATATATATATATATATAATATATATATATATATATATATATATATATATATATATGTTCCAACCCCACAAAGCCAGTCTCATTCATTCACTAAACCATATATATTCATCATCAAGTAGTTTGTCTCTTCCGAACTTGGCTCCCATAACAGCAGTCCTGAAAAAATCACTGTTCTGTGCAAGTTGACCGTCTCAGATCGTCAATGGCATCTTGCACTCTTTGTCTTCTAGGTCTTCCCGCATTCTTCTTCCAGACACCGTTCCTTCCAAAATTATTCTCTCTAGACACTTACGACGTTTAATGTGTCCAAAAATTTAATTTTCCTTGATTTTAACTCTTAGAATACCAGTGCAAAAAACATTGTTTTTACAAGCCATTTGTTTTTAGAATTAAAAAAAAACCGCCTTTTAGTGTGGCTCCTGGCAAAAAGGCGTCCAGCCCAAAGCCACATAGTGGGGCATTTGGTCCACAAAGAGTTAAATCATATATATATATATATAATATATATATATATATATATATATATATATATATATATATATTAAGTGTTAAATAATCCATACATTTATTTATCTATCAAATCGCACAACCTCATCTCATCCACACACATAAACGCATCCATCCATTCATTTCATTTTAAACAACATTCCAATGTGCACGCCAAGGAAAGCAGAATGTACGTTCAATAAATTACATAAGCTGCCCGAATTCTCTTAATCAATATACAATTTCACGCGCATTCTTTGCAAATTCCGGAAACTTAATTAATTGCTTCTAACGATACAAAATAAAACGAAACAATTACATTCTCTGATTAAACTTTGCTTGTTCACGTGCAGTTTGTCACATTTATACTGTCCATCTAAACCAGCGATTCCCAAATTTTGCATTACCTCGGACACTTTTAAATACATTTTTCTGCCTCGGACACTCACACCTTTTATATATATAAAAATGGACAGGAATGAATTATCTGTGTGTTACAATAGTAAACAATGTCTGCAATTTAACATTTTAATAAACAGGAAGAGGTTTCCTTCTGTCTTGAACAAGACGCTCCTACATTAGAATTATTAGTACATTTACGTTTCAATTTCAGCCAGCGATCCATCCTGAAGCTCAGCCAAAATGTATTGTAGCAAAATCCAATGCCCGCCAACGTTATTTATTCTATCGTTCCCAAGACTGTTTCAGCCAATTACTTACTGAAATTTCATTCTTCTAGCGATGGAGTTATTATTACACAACACCAACAGTCAAGCTGACTCCAATTTCTCAGACTGCGGGAAACTTAAAATGATCTTTATTTTTTTTCTATCAGACATTTAGACTACTGTCTGACCCGGATTCTTTGATTTTGCAGTGGACCTAGTTTACCACTGTTTTTATTCATGTTTTTACAATTTATTTTTCTATTTGAAATGTCAAAGATCATAATATTTCTTCCAGCGCATGAGGACCCCATGTGAGTACCTCGCGGAACGCTGTGGGTCCGCGGACTCCAGTTTGGGAAACGCTGATCTAAACGAAGTAGTTCTACGCACCAGATCTGTGTGCCGGTTGTATAAAAATGAAGGCATAATGAGGAAGGATTAGAAATGAAGAAATCAGAAGAAGACTGGATGTACAACCAGTCATGCAATTCATAAAAGAACAACAGATTAGATGGCTTGGACACCTGACAAGAATGCACTTGTATAGTCTACCACAAAGAGCCACACTGAAAAAGTTTAACAAGTACAGAGTAAGAGGAAGACCACGCAAAAGATGGAGCGACGGCATCAAGAACAGGCTTAAGAAAATGAATAACAGCTTAGAAAGTGCCTTGGATCAAACGCACACAAGATCATTACATAATTTCTCCTCCCCACCCCCACCCCGCCAACACTTTTATAAAAATAATAAATGACGGGAAGAGAAGAAGAATGATGAAGGATTGACTTCAATGCACAAGTTCAGTACTGATGTTGTACACACTTTTTTTCATAATGTCTTCATTTTTAAATCGATCTTCTAGTGATACTCGCAGAACTATGATTAAACAATTCGTCTCTGTCCTGACTAGTTATTTTCCTTCTGTCATTTGATGTCAACATCCAGGTTTGGGGCATTGACAGCGCAATGTCGGAAAAGATTTTAGTGTTCGTTTTAGTGAACGATCTTTGTATAAAACTAACAGAATCGAAATCTTAAAGATGAATAAAGTGGACGTATCTTGTTAGCTCAGAATAAATCGCCTCTTTGATGAGAACCCTGTTATTGGTGGTTAATCTATGCAACTTTGGAAGATATTTGAAATCAAAATAAGACTGTACATATGAAGGTGTTGAGTGAGGCTAAGACACAGAGAAATCTTATTTTCAATATAAAAAAGATGCAATCATCATTTTTCGGACATGTAATGAAAAGGGGAGGTTTAGAACACATTGTGACAACCGGTAAAACTGGGGGAGATGAGACAGAGGAAGACCGAGAGAGGCAATTTTGGACAGCCTGACTTCATGACACGGAAGAGCGTGAACATCTGAGATTATAGCAAACACTAGGGGCAGAGATTTATGGAGATCCATGATTAACTACGCCAACAAGCACGGTACCTGATAATGATGATGACGTATGAAGGGCAGTATAAGAACTGTATTTAACCAGCACAGTAAACCATTAGCAAGCATACTTCTTGACATCTACTGGGAGAACAGAGAGACTTTGAATCTACCATGAGTGATACGACGTTATTTCAGTAACTAATAACAGATAAGTAAGGGGTTTTAGTCATTATATTCGGCGGTATAATGTGGCTAAGTGGCCACGCCTTGAGTTCTGAAGGTCATGTGTTCGATTCCGGGTGGCACTGTTCTGTTTTCGAGTGCATTTTTTTCAAGAGATTTCTAGGATTATTGACAGAGCTACAGTGCTCCTGATCTGTGCAATGGCAGATGGTGTGTGCTATTTCGGAAGGGAAGGAACCGAACCTTGAAGGGTAAAACCCTGTGCAGTAAAGTGAATACTTCATCTTTAGACATTATAAATTATTATATTCATATATCAATGCAAGGGTTATGAAATCAGACCATTGTGATATTTTGTCCAGATTTAGTTTGTATGTGGTGATAAGATCATCAGACATCATTGTATGCATGTAACACATATTTCTACTATCGATCAAATAGATACCTTTCGAATCATATTTGTACCTATGTGATCAAGCTTGCACTGTTGTTACTGTCTTTAATACCGCTTTTTAGACGATGTAGGACAGGGAGAGGGAGGGATGACATGTTTGTGTGGAATTTAATGTCAGCATGGCTAGTGCAGTCGGCACGAAACTGTTCAGGTTATGCCTTTTCTTTATGCCCCCGACAGAAATAAATACTGCTTGGCCTTACCGTAGATTTCTCGATTTCTCTCTCTCGTGCGCGATCATCGCTTAGACTGATGTACCAGATCTCCTCATTAATTCTGCTGTTCTTTTTAGGGACTTCGTCCTTCCGTACAGCTTCTCATTTAATTCGATATTTTCCGGCCTGGTTTCGTTTCTCAGGCCTGTTAGCAGTGGGCAGTCTAGCTGTAGGTGCTCTGCCGTCATGACCGCCTGCTCGCAGTGGCACAGTCTAGTTGTGCCAATTTTAAATGTGTTGTACATGTGGTACCGGAGTCTGTTATGTTCGATTTAGAGAATGATCTTTGTAATAAAACTAAAAGAAAAATCGAAATCTTAAAGATGAATAAAGTGGACGTATCTTGTTAGCTCAGAACACACCGCCTCTTCGATGAGAACACGATTATTGATGGTTAATCTATGCAACTTTGGAAGATATTTGAAATAAGGCGACGGAAAATGACAACTTGGTTATTACGGGACAGACTATAGTACCCGTCTTTGGCGCTGTGTTAAGAGTGGTCTTGTCACCACTTATCTCTATAGCGCCATCCGATGGTTGTTTTAGCCTCCTCATAGCTGACTTCGTAATCAATCTGCGGCAATCACCCACCTGCCTTTACAAGCCTGTCTGCCTCGTCGTTTCCTCTCATTTTGCAGTGTGATTGGATGCAAAGTATGACGGTGCGTTTGAATGAGTTTGTTAATACTCCGAGGATCGTTTTTAGCTCGTTTAGTCTGTGCCGGTTGAGTACTTTAGTGCTATGACGGCCGACTGGACGTCCCTGAATATCACCACTTTCTTATGTACGGCGCTGCTTCTCTCTAGGATCATTTCGGCGGCTATTCTTAGTGTCGTTGTCTCTGCCCGGTAGTTGTTTGAGTACTTATCTGTGGCAATCGACTTCGTGACCTTCACTTTTCTTGGCAGTTTAAGCACTATTTCTCCTCCTCCATCGCTAATCGCGTTCATTGCCGATCCGTCGTTGTACACGTGTGTCAACGCTATCTCAGGGTACTCTGTCGCTATGAATTCTTCTGTAATCGCTCTCCTTTCGCAGTTTGCTTTGCGACCCTTTTTTTGTATGCCCGGTATTGATTCTCTTAACTCTGGCTTCTTGGTCTCCCACGGTGGGTTCTTGTCGTTTGTCGGTATAAGTCTGGGTTTGCTAGTGTAGTCGGCGCGAAACTTTTCAGGTTATGACTTTTCTTTATGCCCCCGACAGAAATAAAAACTCCTTGACCTTACCGTGGATTTAACACGAGTCTCCCGTGTGGAAGCGGCGCTCTAATCCATACGGCCAGACGCTGCCCTACGTAATACACATATAATCTCTGCTATGACAATGTACTGTCCTTTATTATATGAATATCTACGTAGCGCATATCTATATATGTTCTTCTCATACCGTTATATGTTACATAAGGCCTGCAAGTAATTTCTCCATATCGCTCTGTCCTGGGCAACTCGCTCACTCTTTTCCATGGAATAGATTCCTATATTTCTTGCCATTCTCTGCAAAGTTCGTTTCGGGGTTTCAATAGGGCGTCCTATATATGTATGTATATGCAGTCTCTTCGAACCGCTTATACACACACATACATACAGCATATCTCACATCTTCTTACCACCTGTGTGTTGCCCAGGCCTTCAAAGCATAGTAACTCTGTGACCCACAAGGCATGTCGTAAGAGGCTGCTAAGATAGGGGCGTACGGAAGCTACCCTAGTAAATAAAAAACGTCGCAGAAATCGGATATGCTGGTCTACTTGTAGGTGCATAACTGGCAGAACGTACTTAGGCTCTTAGGCTCAGATCACATACATATCATACGGAGTGGTTTAACAGGTGGTCGATATGGAGCGTAAGAAGAAAGAAGCATCTTCTTACATTCAGCACATACACAACCACCACATAAGAAACAACACATAGGAAACAACACATAGGAAACAACACATAGGAAACAACACATAAGAAACAACACATAGGAAACAACACATAGGAAACAACACATAGGAAACAACGCATAGGAAACAACACATAGGAAACAACACATAGGAAACAACACATAGGAAACAAGACATAGGAAACAACACATAGGAAACAACACATAGGAAACAACACATAGGAAACAACACATAGGAAACTACACATAGGAAACAACGCATAAGCGCAATCTTTCACTAATATACACAAGAGCACAGTAACTAATCTCATACGTCAGTACATACACAAACATGTACATAATCATCACATTGTACATACATATATATATGTACAACCTACCTATGGAAACTTCATCCATTGTACAACACATCCGTATCAGAAGCACGAACACACATACAACACAGCAGTAGATACTACCGCTCGTCGACATTTCCAACAAACAACACAGTGAATGCAATGTCCCCCAACTCACTTCTGCGTGTGGGAGACCTCACTCGCAAGCACAACATTGAGGGCCACAAATAAGAGATACAGAAAGAGAGAGAGAGAGAGATAGAGAGAGAGGATGTTTCCAAATATTGATTTTTCTGGCCTCTTTCTAGTTGCTTGATTAGGGAGAGTGCTCGATTTCTTCCCAAAACCCCTCTCCGTCACAGGAAGTGGGAGTTGAGAAATAGCTTTGAATGACGCATGCGTAGTGCATGCAAATTTTCTAGAGGATTAATGTCCATCTTGTTGTTGGGAACATTTATATCATTTTGTCGTGTTTCTAATTAATGTCATTAATGTCACATATTATTTATAGATATATAATACCATGTAAGACCATCAGGCAACAACATTTAGAATACTAAGACAGATAAGTCTTTAGTTTAGTAGAACGAACATATTCTCAGGGCAACGTATGGATGTGAAGCATGGACATTTAGCGAGCAGCGGAAAAGTATGTATCTGCTTTTGAATATAAGTGTTACAGAAGAGTCCTCCGTATATCATAGACGGAGAAGAAAACAAATAGATCTATCCAGAGGGAACTCAAAATCAAAGAAAACTGGCTGATGGTACTAATAGAAATGAGGAAAGTAAAGTATTTTGGACATATATGGAGACACGAAGGACTGGAGAAGACTATCACGGAAGAAGGCATCCCGGCAAAGAGAAGACGAGAAAGACCACGGAGAAGATGTATTCTGGATGTAACTGATGATTGTGCATGACGGCTGCAGAGGTAGGACATCTGACCTATGAGAGAGAGAAATTACGAAGGACTGTTAAGGCGGCAAAGCTCTGCTCAGGACAAGCTATTTGATGATGAGACAGAACATAGTGTAGTATGAAGAAACTGTGGCACGACACAAACAAAGTAACACAAGCAAGACTTATAAGAACAATGTATATTCCCTGTGGCAACATATGGATGAAAAGTTATTAGAACATCATGGACAGAGAAGAGAAAAACAAAGACGTAATACAAGACCTGCATATCGAGTAGCATTGGCTCGTAAATAACATCATGCACCGTAAGATGAACTATTTTGGCCACGCTAAACGTCACAGTGATTTGGAGAGAACGGTAATGAAAAGCATGGTTCATGCAGTACAAGGTAAAAGACGAAATCGATGAAGGTGGTAAGAGGACATCATAGAAATCTTGAACATGACACTAGAGGAGGCGGGAGAACTTACTAAAGACAGAGATTTTTCAGGCGGGCTATGATGAAAGCGACGTTCCGCAAAGGACATGCTACTACTTGAGACAGAACATCATCATTGCACGTCTAACCAATTAGTCGATAAGTGCCCCGATCTATTCCTCATTATGTCAGATTGTGGCAACTAACGACACTAGTTCTGTTCTGATTTACTATTCTTCTTTGGCTTCCAATACAGCGCCTTTGTGTATCTACATCACGTTTGACTTGATATTTTTATAGTCAGGTTAGGAATACAGGTTCAACCCCCATTTATTGAAAGTTTTACACAACCTCTGTCACTTATGACATTCTGAATATCAGCCTGGTTTATTTATCATATAGTCTGTTTTCTACAGTAACAATACCTGCAAGTCTATCCGAGCGTTCATTCCACTTTATGCCTGGGTGTCCTTAAAGAAAACTGATTTTTGTCAGTCTAGACTACTCTAGACTTCTTCAGTGACTTTAACCATTGTATTCAAGTCCAAACTTTCTCAATCTACCTGAGCATACCCATGGAGTCACAGAGAAAATGTGACTATAGAACACTAAAAACAATTCTATTTGTTCCGCTGCTATGAATTTAGGCGTAGTCATTGCCCCTAATTTACACCGTCAACTGATTGAAGTCTTGCTTTCCGTATCACCAGTGTCCCTTGTCATTCAGGCAATAATTACTCTTAGACTTAAGATGCACTTGTAAATTAGATTCTTAAGCAAAGGGTCTGGTTCTCCGGTAGCTCAACCGCTCACCGTAAGTGAACACCGAAAGCTTTTTTTTTGTTGACTAAGCTGGCCTCGAACCCCGAAATCTTACCGACACGTGGTTACTAGCGCAGAATGTTATCAACTTCAGCGACACCCAACGTATACATACTCGCAATAGCAACATGACAGATGCGAAACTTACACTTCGCTATCAGCGACACCCAACGCGTACATACTCGCAATAGCAACATGACAGATGCGAAACTTACACTTCGCTATCAGCGACACCCAACGCGTACATACTCGCAATAGCAACATGACAGATGCGAAACTTAAGCATATAGTAAATCTGATTTTAAAAAAAGCAAATGCGCTTTTGAATATGCATGCTATAGGGAAATTATTCGAATTCTATAGACAGAGAAATTAACCAAACAAAACTATCCAGCAAGAAAACATAATTGCAGAAGCTTGATTAATCATGGGGAAAAAATTTAAGGAAATTGAAAAATTTTGTAAAAATAAAGACCTACTAATATTTGGGACAGTTAATTACATACATGGACAACATAAGTAGAGAAGCAGGAATAGAGGAAGAAAATAATATTTCAGAACTTTCATTTACAGACGACCAAGTACTGATTGCAGAAATCGAAGAATCTCTCCATAACCATTTGAGCTTAGTTAACATCAAGGGGGAGGAGTACACCAGGAAAATAAATATAATAACGACAGAGACAATGGCAATAAGCAGACAACCAGAAAACCTTACAATAAAACTCCAGAACATAGAAATAAAACAAACCAATGAGGCCAAATACTTAGGAGCAATTTTCACTGCAGACGGAAATATTGATAAGGAAATCAACAATCGATGGACAAAAGCTAACCAGGTACTGGGATAATTAACACCACTGTTGTCACAGAAAGAGATACTGCTAAAAACTAAAGCAAATCTTATAAGAACGATTTTCTTGCCAACATTATGTTACCAGTGTCAAACATTGCCAATAACAGCAGCTAATGAGCGGCAAATCATAACGGCGGAGATGAAGTGACTTAGAAGAGCTGCAGGTGTGAAATTAAGGGACACAATTAGAAATAAAGAAATCAGAAGAAGGAAGACTGGACTTGAAACCAGTCATGCAGTTCATAACAGAACAACAGATTAAATGGTTTGGACACTATGAAAAGAATGCCTTATTAATATCGTTTACTACAGAGCGCCACACAGAAAAAGTATAGCGAGTACAGAGCAAGAGGAGGACCGAGCAAGAGATTCTGTTTTTAAAGTCCATAGCATGATTTTACTTGATGGTATTTTCCCTACATTCACTGTGAGTAATATAATTATAAAGGTATTAGCGGAGCTTAGTTACAATCAGCCAGATCTGTGCATCAGAGGTGTGTGTTTTCAGTTCCTGTTATAATCGATTTTTCAGCTACCGTGGTTGAAAATTGTCCTTTATTGATTGATTGATAGGACTATCATCATTGCACTTTGGTGAGTAATCATGTGTGCTCCGATCTCTTTCTTACACGGATGATTTTTTTTTTTCCCGATCCAGAAGCACTTGAGCTTTCAGCTCTTCGGCCATCGACATCGTAACCCTTCGGTTCGGTGCCACGAACACCGTGAATCTGGGGAACCTGTGGCTTTTCTGCCAGTCCGCGGAATTGAACCCGCACACACAGAGGACTAGTCACCCGCAGTCCAACGCGCTACGAACACGCTGGGCAGACGGGCCTTACACGGATGATCTCAACTGCAGAGTAAGAACTCCGTAGCACCGTCGAGAGTTCCCGGTGTAATTTAGAAGATGGTACAAATATTTTTCAGGAATTAAAAAAAAAATCGTTTCAATGAATTGCTTACCACGGCAGAAACTTTCTAGCCTGCCGTTCTCGATTTTGAATTGTCAATTGTTCTTTTGTGTGATCAACTTGAACACGGGATCTACGGTTTATCGTCCGTCTGGACTAGGGACTAGAATCTGGGATCTCCAGAAGAATATCCAGATGGCTCCACGAGGAAGCGAATAGCGTATCTTTGGAACGAGAGGCGAACACATAATCTCTACGCCACCTTTGTTATTACAATGTTATTACAGTGTTATTACAGTGTTATTACAGTGTTATTACAGTGTTATTACAGTGTTATTGCAGTGTTATTACAGTGTTATTACAGTGTTATTACAGTGTTATTACAGTGTTATTGCAGTGTTATTATAGTGTTATTACAGCGTTATTACAGTGTTATTACAGTGTTATTACAGTGTTATTACAGTGTTATTACAGTGTTATTACAACTTGTCTATAATTAAGATACTGCAGTGATGAAGAATATTATCAAGGTTCCATTTGAAGGAGAAATAGATTTTTGCTCAGCTCTAAGTCACTTATCTTGACATAGGTTCTTCCATCTAATTCACTGTGTCTTTTTATTCTTATTTTGTCGTCACACTGCTACCGGGTTGTTGCCGAGTATCATGGTTTTTCTGTTTTTGTCTTGCGCTGTTCTGGTGGCTTGGGTGATTGTTATTTTTGTTCTTTGGCAGGATTAAGCTATGCCATCTAACCATCGTTTTCGTGGTGGTCTTCCTCGTGCTATCTCTCCCGATATTGTGTTGTAGAAGACTCTGTATACAGTGGAGTTTGGATGCATTCTTATTAAGTGGCCAAACCACTTCATTCTTTGTTTCTCAATGTAATTCAAGCAAGGCTCTGTGCCTACTTTCTTTCTTATGCTGATGTTGGTAACTGTCTTTCCTGGTGTTGTTGGTAACTTTTCGCAGGCACCGTATTTCACATGTAGTTATGTTTTGCGACTGCGCTTTATTCACTGTGTCTTATCCTCAATATTCGCTTATCATTAATTTCTATCTCCGATTCAACGTTCGACTTCAATGAACTTATAACATCTTCTCTTTTTGGGGATCTCTGTGGCGTAGAAGTTAGGTACTCGTCTCTCGTGCCAAATGTACCAGGTTCGCTCTCTCGTAGAGCCATCTGGATATTTTTCCAGAGATCCCTGATCTCACTGTAGGGAAATCGAGTTTCTAGTCTTGTCGAAGACGGATGATAAAACATTGATCACGTGTTCAATTTAAGCGCGTAAAAGAATACATGACAGTTCAGAAATCCAGAAGAGCAGCCTGAAAAACTGCTGCCCGGGCAAAATTTATTAGAAAAAATAAAAATAAAAATTCCTACAAAAATATCTTTACCATCTTCAAAAATGACATCGGGAAACCTATCCGGTGCTACGGAGTTCTACACTGCAGCTGAGATCATCCTCTGTAAGAAAGAGATCGGAGCACGCAGGGTTACTCACCGAAGTGCAATGATGATGATCCTATCAATCGATCAATCAATCAATCCGTAGAACACCCAATGCATCTTGCTTTGGTATTACCAGACTGTAACTGCTCATCACTTGATGCTTCTCTTCTATTTGTGTCTCAGTCTTGCTGTTGTTTGCTTGTTTGTTTTTAGGCGATTCAAGCATCTTTAAACCGAGGCACGGCCCCCGTGCCCAGCGTGTTCGTAGCGCGTTGGACTACGGGTGACTAGTCCTCTGTAAGTGCGTGTTCAACTCCGTGGACTGGCAGAAAAGCTACAGGTTCCCCAGATTTACGGTGTTCGTGGCACCGAGCCGAAGGGTTACGATGTCCATGACACCAAGCCGAAGAGTTTTCAGCTCAAGTGCTTCTGGATCGGAAAAAACAAAACCGAGGCACGCTTTCTTAAAATAAGAACAAGTCTTTAATTAGTTACATCATAGAGTGATATTATGGGCAAAGCTTCTTAGATACAATGGCAACAAGGACAAAAAGTGGAACCACAGAAATAACAGAGGCTGTGAAAGACACAATGTATGAAGGACACACAAGAGTCCGTTCATCTTCTTTCTTCTTCTTCTTGGAAAACTCTATATCGACCACTTGTTCAACCACTCTTTGTGATTTGTATGTGATCTGAGATTAAGAGACATAGTACGTTGTGCCAGTTATGCGCCAACAAGTAGGCCAGTACATCCGATTTCTGCAACGCTTTTTATTTACTAGACTAGTTTCCCTAGACCCCTACCTTAGTCGCCTCTTACGACATGTCGTGTAGGTCGCAATGTTACTATTCTTTGCTCTGTATGCGGGCGCCGGCAATACACGGACTGGAGTTCGTTCTAGAAATCTCTTCTTATTTTGTCACTGGTAAGGAAAACAGGATTATAAAAAGAAGCAGTTCGAATCCTGATTTTTTTGGCTAACAAACATTAAAAAGTAAAAATCAAATTCTGGTAGAGAATTGTGTTGCCTTTGCCTTCCTCTTGCTTCACACTACATGTAGATATATATGATTGATTAATAAATATTTAAGTTGAACAGAAAAATGGATCAAGAAATTCAATGAAGCATTCTATAGCGCCAGTCTGTATATATTTGAGTTATTGCCCTTGTATTTCAGAATGACATTACGACTTGCTTTCGCTCTTAAATCAACAAACACAGCGCTGGCAGCAACACATACTCACACTCATTTCATACACACACACACACACATCAGAGACACACACACACTTATAAACACGAAATGTGTACACACACTATCACTAAATCACTCAATCACAAGCCGTCAAGATCAGATTTGTTGCACATACACTAAAGTTATTCGGCATTTTGGCTAAGATCAAAGCGTAGTGCTCATGGTTGTGAGGTGGGGACCTTTTTTAGAGCCAATCCAATAGACAACTAAATACATTGAAACAAATTCCGAGCAGCTTTCATTCAAAAGAATGACGACGCTCTATGCGACGAATTGATCAAACTGTTTTCATCATCATTTATTAGTCCTCTCCGCTCGTCATGGAGTATACGGCCTCAACAGTTGTTCGCCATTCTACCCGGTCTCTGGTTATTTTCTTTATCGTGTCCCAGGATAGTCGATCATTCTTCGGTTTCTCAAGAAGACCTCGTCTTCAGGTTTGTTTAGGACGTCCACTTTTTCGTTTTCCTTGCGGATTCCACTCAAGTGCTTGTCTAGTGACATTCGACTGTGTCTTCAGTAGGGTATGTCCGACCCATCGTTATTTTATCCTCTTGACATGGGTCATCTTGGGTTCCTGTCCTGTTCTTATCCACATGTCTATGTTTGTAACTCTATCATACCATCTCGGTTTGAGAATCGCCGAAGACACCCGTTGACAAAGGTTTGAATCTTAAAAAGGGTTTAAAAGCCGAAGGATTGACTTCATTGCACCGGGTTTTACCCCATACGTTTCGAACCATACAGCAACACAGATATCACATTTGAGTTAAATATCTTGTGCTTTGTTTTCGTGGAGATGGCAGTGGATTTTCACACTGTATGCAAGATAGCAACGGCAATTTACCGTGGGTTCTAAATGTGTCAGTTCGAATCCAAACCACCTCGCTGGCGTTCACAAGTGCATTTTCATTCGGATATCCGTAGGACTGTTATTGACATGTAATTTCAGCGTGAGAAGGGTTAATTTATGATACACAAGTTAGAGGCTGCATCAACAAAGTTTTTTCCCCCCACTAACGCATAGTGCAACTATTATTCGTTCGTTTCATAGTTACACATGTGTGTTTCGTGACCTCTGATGCATGCAGTCTACTGGACAGCTGTGTACGGTGTGTCTAGTGCCAGAGTCGTAAATTAACTTGCACTTCTATTGTGTAGTCAAGATAGAGGATGAGACGATATCCATTCCCAAAAATTCCGGCATGAAAGGGTTAATAAGAATCCTGCAAATTATATGGAAAAACACAATAGCAAATGGAGAGCTTCTAAAAAGTACAAACTATGCATCATTGAAGATCATAATTAAAAAACGAAGATGGAGGTGGATTGGTCATGTATTTCGTTTACCAGTAGGGCATTGGCTAGGACAGCTATCCAATAGACAGTGGTTGTGCAAGAAGAACTAGACGTTTAAAGAAAACTTGGAGAAGAACTGGGACAAGAGAGATGAAAGATTAAGGCATGATATAAGAAAAAGCTTATAGAAAGACAACAGAAAGGCAAAAATGAAACTCACTTGTGAAAGTCTTACGTAACTTAACGTTACACAAAGAGGATCATCGTCATCAACTAGCTTGTCCCTTCCGGAACTTGGCTCCCATGATAGCAGTCCTGAAAAACTCTCTGTTCTGTGCAAGTTGACCGGCGCCAGCAGCAGTCATTCTTAAATCGTCAATGCTATCTTGTACCCATCGTCTTCTAGGTTTTCCTCTTATTCTTTTCTCCTGCATCATTCCCTCCAAAATTATCTTCTCTAGGCACTCATGTCATTTGATGTGTCAGAAATATTGAATTTTCTTTGATGTTATGCTCTTCAATAGCCAACTCTCTTTAATATCAAGCTGTTGCAGAACATAAACATTTGTTCTTTTCTCTGTCCATGATGTTCTAAGTACTCTTTTCTAGCATTTGCGGTGTTCTAAGGCATATATCGGCGAAACAGCCAAAATGCTCAGTGACCGTTACGGCCAACACTTACGCGATATACGTCAATGCTCTGTGACTCCTGTAGTCACTCATTTCAATGGAACTGACCATTTAGGTGCTCGCGACATCCAGGTCACTGCCAACCGATCATGTTCATCTGATGATCGTAGTCGTTTTACTCTGGAGAATCGCTTTATTTCATTATATGGTACCTTGCGACCTCATGGACTCAACGCTCTACATTCCTATGCTTCTTAGTATTTTCTCTTCTCATGCTACATATTCTATATGTGTATATGTTAAATTTATGAGTCATTAATTTACTTGATTATTTTATTGTTTCTCTTCTTTTCCACTTCTAGTTTTTCTGTATTTATTTCGTTATTCGTTTTTAGTCACATATTTTAATTCATTTTTAACCGTTGTAATATCTTTGTCAAAGTCTATATGTTGTGTTCTGTGACATTCGTCACTTTTGTTGTTTCGTTTGCTTAATAAAGGCCTTTTTGGTCGAAACGTTGCTAGGTATTGTTATTGTTGTTGTATTTTGTAAAACTACAGTACTTTGTTTTACGTGTTTTAGCACTTGCATTCAAAGGCATTAATGATCTTCTCCCCCGCTTTGTCAACGGTCCATGTCTCACAACCATATGTTGCCAAAGGAAAAACGCAGGCTCTTAAACACTTTATTATTGTTCTTATGTCAGTTCCCTTCCATAGGTTAGTTAATTCTTTTAGTTTTTGAAAAGCAATGCTCAGCCTTCTTTTAATTTCTTTTATAGCATTCCTGTCATTTGAAAGAGGATATAGGTAGTATAATTCTCTTCATCGTTTTCGATCGTCTGCCAGTCAAACAAAATAAAGAACCGCTAACTTAATGAACTGTTTAATTCTCTTCGGCTTATTCATAGAATTCTTAACTCCCCTCGCAGACATAAAACTTTCAAACTAAGTTATTTCCCCTTCTGGAATACTTCCTTTCTGCAAGATTGAAAACTATGGATCTGAATAGCTGAAATAAAAATCGTGGCATATCATTTACAGGACTTAGACATCAATAACAGTAAACGAGTTGTCGATTTTCTAGACACCACTTATACGTTCAGTAGTTTGACATTCCTTTATGAACGGTAAGGTCTATTTTTAATCGTTCGTAGAAATCCAAGGGAACTAATTTGCTTCCAAAATTGCCCGCCACGGAGTTTGAACCAGGTACGCTTGGGTTGTGATCGAGCTCACTACCGCTTAAGCTTAAGACTCTCACTGTGAATAGCTACTGCCTTGAAAAAATTGAACATGTTGAAAGTAAATCCAAAGCGTGAAGATTTTTTCTAGGAATAATTTTGACATCTCTACATTTTTCCATTCTGAAGTTATGATTTAATTAAACTATGGATCTCATTAAGATAGTGTTGCATACGGTATAGGGAGATAACAAGAAGCCGTTCTGTGGTTAAGCTCTTGGTTTGCGTTCCGAAGATCGTGGGTTTGAATCTGGATCACGCAATTCTATTCACTAGGGCATTTTTTTCCAAGGACCCCAAGCGTTGTTGTTGGAGTAACAAATTTTGTGCTTTGTGCATTAGTCCGAGCCGGTTCTGCGGAGAGGAACCGAGCCGTATGGGGTAAACCCCGGTGCAATGAAGTCAATTCTTCGTCTTTATAACCTTTAGAATAAGGATAAACAATGAACTTGGTACAGTGGTACATATTTATACAGTCAGCGAAGATATTATTGGAAACCTAGCAGAGGAAACAGAGGTGCAGCTTGGAAGGATTTCAACTTATGTTTAATTAGTGAAAGCCAGTACCTTTGTTAGAAATTTACACTGGGAGGGTGTAGTCTTAAAGTGTTGGAAATTTAGGAATGGTTCACTGCCATTTACACGAAAAAGTCAGCCGGTCCATGTTGTTTTCTTTATAACGTCACTGTGTTTTAAGAATTTGTTACGATTAAGTCAAAATAGTTGTTCATTAACATATACAGGATATTTATTATCAAGAAATGGACAAATTACATCCTCGCAGAGTGTAACATCAAGGCAAGAGACAGTGCATGTTGGAGGTCCATTGCAGTAAACCTTTTTCGATGCAGTGACTGTACCTGTAGATACAGAAAAATGACATAGCCCGAGCGAAGACGGGTAGTATTGCAAGTACACTTATATATGTCTCGCTATGTTCATTTATACTGTTATCTGCTTACTCTTTCTTTCTCTCTCTCTCTCTTTCTCTCTCTCTCTTTCTGAGAATGTTCTCTATATAGTAATATTTCTAAAATATCATGTAGTTCATTAAGATTTGTTTTAACGACAAACGTGTGTAATTGCGTAGGCGAAAATTGAGTACTGTTTGTTCCAACATTTGAGACCACTGAACTCGATTAAAAACAACATTTCTAAAGTTTCACATCAATCAATTTCGTTACTATGACAACGGTCAGACCGAAATGCGTTCATTCAGCAAAAATTGGCGCGGAAATCTGCTGGAAACAGGAACTCGTTGGCATCCCATGGCAATTTAAGAATACTTTTTTTTAAACGCATGATTTATCAAGCCAAAAAAAAATATTTAAAAATTGTATGTTTTGGAAATCGTAAGAACGTAGCAAACTTATAACTATTTTAATAAAATTAAGTTAAAATGCGTTACTAGAAGTGAGAAAACGTATATTTTTGCTGTAAATGAAAAGTAATGAATGAAGTATTATGTGTTGTATTTTAATAATTGTAATGACGTAGAAAATGATTTGAATGATGTGTTCCCATGCTACATGTTAAAACTCTCATATCTATGTTATTGTTTCCCTTGCATATGGTTGTTTCCCTTTGATAAATTTGAATGGATACCAATAGATGGTCGCATGACCAACTATCGTAACGTTATCATTACTCTTGGAAGATAATGTAGAGATTGGGGCAACATGAAGGCTGATCTCGAAGTTAAGTAGTTGATAGAAATAATACAAGAGATGATGTTGTTGTAAACATCGATGGGTCGGTCCATCTTGGTTAGGAGTCAGGCTGGTGTTTCTTGGCTATTACGCATGGTAAGGTTGCTGCTGAGCGAAGTGGAGCGTCCAGGACAACGACTTCTAGTATGAAGATGGAGGTTGAGGCCGTTACTACTGCCCTCCATTGGCTCTCTGGGACATTTCCTGGGGTCGTTGTAGTATCTGACTCACAGTCGATGCTTCGCAAGATCCAAAATGGCAGGTTTCGGTATGCGTGGATGTCGTCTATAGAAGTTTATAACCTCCAGAGGTTTATGTGGATCTACTATCCTTGGTATGCGGAGGTTTGCGGTAATGAGAGAGCGGACAGGCTTGCATCAACAGCATCGATTGTTGGAGAGTTGAAGATGGATAAGGGGATATTCTTCGGTCTCTTCGCGACTACTTGTTTTTAATGAGGACACTAAAATAGATGTTGAATCGATTCACTTAAGCAGTTTAGAGTAATCTGTTGTACGAGGAGTGTTCAAATGAAAACGGGACTTGTGGATTTATTTAAAATGTATCATACTTAAATTAACAGTTTCAACGGAATTAAACAAAGCAACCATTTATGAATAAGAATGCACCTGGGTTCATCAGAAAAAATCTCCGTATGTATTTAGGCAAGCATCCCACTGTTTAGGTAGACGTTGAATGCCGTCCGAGAAAAAGGTGCGTGGCTGCTCACTGAACCATGTGGTCACCGCTGTCTTCACGTCTGCGTCGCTGTTGAATCGCTGTCCCTTTAGTGCTTTCTTTAACGGTCCGAACAAATGGAAATCACACGGGGACAAATCGGGACTATAGGCTGGGTGATGAAGAACTTCCCAATTCTTCTTTGCCAATGTTTCCTGCACAATTTTTGCGACGTGCGGACGAGCGTTGTCGTGGAGAAGAATCACACCTTGAGAAAGCTTGCCTGGTCGCTTAGCCTTGATGGCCTTATGCAGCTTGTCTAAAGTGTCTTTATAATGGGCGGCATTGTTGTTGACACCAGGTTTCTTAAAATCGGCCAACAAAAGCCCTTCATGGTCAAAAATGCGGTCACCATAACCTTCCCAGCAGAAACCTGTGTCTTGAATTTTTGGGTTTTGGTGAACCTGGATGTTTCCATTGCATGCTGTCAATTTTGCTGCTCGGTTCATAGTGGTGGCAGCACGATTCATCACCTGCCACAATGCTCAACAGAAATGCATCACCCTCTGTCCTGTAACGCATCAAGTAGTTCAAACTTCCGTTCTTCCTTATGGTGGTCAGTCAACATCCGTGGGACCCACTGTGAACACACCTTCCGATAGTTCAATTTCTTCCGAACAACCATGTGGGCTGTCCCAATTGACATATGGAATTCTTCTGCAAGCGAACGAATGCTCCGACGACGGTCAGTCAGTACTGCTTTATCAAGCAAGGCTATGGCTTCTTCTGTTGCAACACTATGCGACTGACCTGGCCGTGCAAGATCTGCTGTGTCAGTACTGATTTATCAAGCAAGGCTATGGCTTCTTCTGTTGCAACAATATGCGACTGACCTGGCCGTGCAAGATCTGCTGTGTCAGTACTGATTTATCAAGCAAGGCTATGACTTCTTCTGTTGCAACAATATGCGCCTGACCTTGCCATGCAAGATCTGCTGTGTCAGTACTGCTTTTTAAGCAAGGCTATGACTTCTTCTGTTGCAACAATATGCGACTGACCTGGCCGTACAAGATCTACTGTTGCAACAATATGCTCCTGACCTGACCGTACAAGATCTGCTGTTGCAACAATATACGACTGACCTGACCGTGTAAGATCTACTGTTAACTCACGTCCGTCTTTAAACATACGCTCACATTCCATCACTCTTGTCCTAGACAAACATTTGTCACCATATGCTGCCTTCATTCTCCGATGAATGTCTACTGCTTGACATCCTTCAAATGAAAGAAACTGGATCACAGTATTGGATACTCATTACTAGTGCAAAATATTCTCAATATCCGTGCACTCTAGCACGCGTGGTGTAACAAGTCCCGTTTTCATTTGAACACGCCTCGTACAAGTAGAACTGGATGCATGAGGGGCAGAGTGAGGAGTGTATTTAATCAGCGAACCACGGGAACCATCAGTATGCATACTATTCGATATCTGTTGGGGGAGACTGAGCACCTATGGGTCTGCTAGGAGTGCAATGACGTCAGTTGAATAATAAAAAATAATAATAATTTCTCTCGTACCGTTATACGTTACATAGAGCCTGCAAGTAATTTCTCCATACCGCTCTATCCTGGGCAACTCGCTCAATCTCCTCAACTTGCTCAATGAGCGACTTGCTCAATGACGTCAGCTTAGTAACCAATAACCAAATTTGAAGAAACTTCTATGGTCAATGACGGCACAATACCTGATGTGATTGCTGAAAAATCGTTTGCTTGTCACGCACGTTCAACGCAATCACCAGTTTCATTGTAATGTAATGGCTGACTGTAGACACCTGATTAAATGTCAGTAATTGCACTGTCTGGAATGTAACAAATCTACCTGCCTGCGTCACGACACATGTTTTTGTAATGAACAATAGTTCATGTTCCTCTCCTGCGACGGTCATCATTTATTTTAGATTGGGATACCGGATTCTCTGAAATATTATACCGTCTGGTTCAGGATTTCGTCTCCATCATAGAGTTTCTCATAGAAAACAGATTTTGAAAAAAAAGCTTGCGCTCTAAATTATTGCACGCCCACACTTGAACGTATGGTGTAGCCCGCATATGGACGTAAGTTACAGCCAACATATGGGTGTAATCTAAGCACATACATGGGCGTAACCCACAGAACACAGATGGGTGCAGGAATCATGCTCGCTGTGCATTTTTCCACCATGATTTCTGATAATGTTGTTGGAGATACGGAGTTCGTGTTTTTAACAGCACTCTCGACAGGTAGTGTGCCATTTCTGCGGACTGGGGCACAGTCATTTAGTGAAACCCTGTGTGGCGCGATAATCAGTAGCACATAAACCTCACAATCTACAACATAAACCTCACAATGTAAACATAAACCTCACAATGTGCAACACAAACCTTACAATGTGCAACATAAACCTCACAATGTGCAACACAAACCTCACAATGTACAACATAAACCTTACAATGTGCAACATAAACCTCCTGATACGCAACACAAACCTCCCAATGTGCAACACAACCCTCACAATGTACAACATAAACCTCACAATGTACAACAACAACATAAACCTCACAATGTACAACATAAACCTCCCAATGTGCAACACAACCCTCACAATGTACAACATAAACCTCACAATGTACAACAACAACATAAACCTCCCAATGTGCAACACAAACCTCACAATGTACAAAACAAACCTCCCAATGTGCACCACAAACCTCACAATGTGCAAAAATAAACCTCACAATGTGCAACACAAACCTCACAATGTGCAACACAAACCTCACAATGTGCAACACAAACCTCACAATGTGCAACATAAACCTCACAATGTGCAACACAATCCTCCCAATGTGCAACACAAACCTCACAATGTGCAACACAAACCTCACAATGTACAACACAAACCTCACAATGTGCAACACAAACCTCACAATGTGCAACACAAACCTCGCAATGTACAACATAAACCTCACAATGTACAACACAAACCTCGCAATGTACAACACAAACCTCACAATGTACAACACAAACCTCGCAATGTACAACATAAACCTCACAATGTACAATATAAAGCTCACAATGTGCAACACAAACCTCACAATGTACAACACAAACCTCACAATGTGCACCACAAACCTCCCAATGTGCAACATAACCCTCACAATGTACAACATAAACCTCCCAATGTGCAACATGAAACTCACAATGTACAACATAAAGCTCACAATGTGCAACACAAACCTCACAATGTACAACAAATACATATCATAATGTATTCTAGAATTGTAAAGATGCACGGAATGCACAGAGATGCTAACGACAATAACTTAAAAAAGGAAACAAGCAAATAAGTATTATTCGTTTAGAAGAAGCTCGGGAGGGGGGGAACTCAAATCACCCCCTTCCCTTCCGAAAGAAGACATGACATTATTATTTCACATGACAATAGCGTATGGCTTTTGAAATGGTCGTGTTAGCGTCTGCGGTCGACTGCACCAGAGAAAAAACAATCGTCCTACCAGTCGTGTCTCTCTAATACGTCAAACTAATTCAAACAGCGTCACTGAACGCGCAGACATTGATCCAGTTGCCGAGCAACCGTTGCGAAATTTGTTGCTAACGTTTTAGTTCTAGTTGTTGCTACTGTTGTTTTATCATTTTCACTTCATTGTGTGTTGTTATGTTTGCTGTGTCCTGCGCACATGTTTGCTGTGTCCTGCGCACAGTCTGGAGTGAAGTTGTTGAAATAAAAAAATAATTTGCGTGGATAAAGACATTAAAATTGTTATTGAATATTTTCCAGAGATTTAATGAGTTTGGAATTTCAATGAAGAACTGGACATACGAGGATCAGAATGAGGAGTGCAGGAAATGAACCCACTATTCGCTTGTATCCGAATCGAATAGTGAAAGTTTCGCGTTAGCAGGTTTTAACAGGTGAGAAGGAGGAGTTCAAAAAATGAACCCACTACTCGCTCGTATCCGATTCGAAGAATGAAAGCATTGCGCTAACAGGTCCCACATGTGTTTCTTCTTCTTCTTCTTTGCGTTCGTTCTTAAAGACCAATTTTAATCACTCTTTGTGATATGTTTGATCTTTGCCAAGAACGTGTATACGTTGCACATTGGTTTGTAGGCCCCTAAACGCATAGACTTCTACGCGCTTAGGACACATGCATCCCATTTTAGTCAAACCTCCTTAATCGCCTCTTACGACATGCGTGGCAGGTAACAGTGGTTCTATTCTTTACACCCCAAATTTGGACCCGGTAACCACTCGGGCGCCGCATGTGTTTGATACCCCACTTTGTTTACAAGCCATTGCGGTCCTGCACACAGTGTGGAAATCTACTATTATATCCACTAAAACAAAGCCGAGAATATTCAACTCAAATGTGAAATCTGTGTTGCTGTATAGCTCCGGAACATGGCGGGCCATCAAATTAAATCTAACATGGTTCATATCTTTGTCAACGGATGTCTTTCGCGTATTCTCAGACTGAGATGATATGACATAGCTGCAAACACAGGCCTGGGGGGTAAGAACAGGACAGGAACTCATGATGACCCGAATTAAGAGGATAAAATGGCGATGGGTTGGGCCTACCCTACGGAAGACACAGTCGAGTGTCAATAGATAAGCACTTGAGTGGAAACCGCAAGGAAAACGGAAAAGTGTACGTCCTAAACAGACCTGGAGACGAATCTTCTTGAGAAACTGAAGGGTGATGAACTATCCTTCGAGGTCATAAAGAAAATATACAGAGACTGGAATCATTCGTGAACAAATATTGAGGTCCTATGCTCCACGAGAAGCGAAACGAAATAAGTCAAATGGAGCTCGAAGAAAGATATAGTCGATTCTCTATTCAATCAGTTCAAGATAAGTACTTGAACTTTCAGAAAGATATAGTCGATTCTCTATTCAATCAGTTCAAGATAAGTACTTGAACTTTCCGAGTTTGAGACAAAAATAGATTTGATCCTAAAGCTGTATAAGTGATATGTCCTGCCCAGCCAACTTCACCAAAAAAAATGGGAGCAGCACTTATGGAGGCATGCTGAGTGCATACACATAAACTACGAGTATATTCAGTTATTCAATATTTCCGGTTAACATTTCAAGAAGATTATTGATAACAAAAACTTGTCAATGATTCGCTTCCTGATAGCAATACAACTGTTCAAAACAAGATATGGTGGGAGGTACAAGTTCATATTGTACTTGACAGACAATATCAGCCATTTTGACCAAGTGCGTGGGATTTCTGACCTCGCTTAAAATGGATGAATAGAAGGATTGGAGGTCACCATGGGCGTCCATACTTTAAGGCTAGGAAGGGGAGGGGCAAATGCTAACACCTGGGAAATGGAGTTTTGATACAACAGTTATATGTGCATCTGGTCTTCTCAATTTCCCGTAATAAACTACAAACTATAATATTCTTTTTTCCCCATTTTGCCCCTTCCTATAAATATTTTTTGGTCGACGCCCATGTATGTGTCATATACAATCTTATGCAGTGTGTCTATCAAAGGATACTTTTATTTTAAAGATAGTGTTGATAAGTGTCTTCTTCTTCATCGAACGCTTCATATCTACCACTTGTTAAACCACTCTTTGTGTTTTGTATGTGATCTGAGCCTAAGAGAGATTGTATGGTGTGCCAGTTATGCGACTACAAGTAGGTCAGCACATCCGATTTCTGCGACACTTTTTATTTACTAGGCTAGCTTCCCTAGGCACCTACCTCAGTCGCCACTTACGACATGCCTTGTAGGTAGCAGTGGTACTATTCTTTGCTTTCCTTGCAAGCCAAGGCACCACACAAGCAACCCTCGGATGTAAATGTTATACTCATGTATTTGAATTGCTTTTCTTGTTTTAAAACTATTTCTTTTTCCCTAAGTATACATTTTTGAGGTGACTTTTTTGGTATAACCATCCCTTCTGGCTCCTTTAACTGGCGCGACACGTGATGATGATGATAATATTCTCCTCTTATAGTCTATATCTTCGTTATCAATCAAGTGCCTTGTCTGCCGGCGTAGGCGATTATGTCTTTTCACAACTTTTTCTGAGGCAGTTAATCAGTTCTTTGTCATCTTTTGTCAAACCACAATGTCAGACCATCCAACAATTTTTCCTTCTGTCTGCCACGATCTCTTCTTCCCTGTATTTTTCCTGTTTTCACCAACTAATCCAAACCCTCTCTTCGCAATATATATTCCCGTAGGACACGGATTGCATAATTCGTTTTCTGTTTAGGTTTCTTTGTGTGCAGACCTGTTTTAAAACTTAACCATTTGTTTTTGCCGCTGTTCATGAGATTTTAAGCACCCTTTTGCAAAACCACATCTCCCTCCACGTGATATCACTCTGATATCACATTAGTAATGTTTTCTATTATATTCACAATTGTTTTGTAAATATTTTCCGGATGTTAACACGGACTATGATTATGTAACAATCAGACGATATCAGTCACTATTCTAATTATAGCTACAGCAAACTGATAAACTGTATGAATGACTTTGACTTGTGTATGTGTGAGAACACGTATCAGTTGTAGTAAGTTATATGATTTATAGCTTTGTCGTGTGATAACGGTTAGTCATATTAACAGCTTGTCGTTGTATCTACTTGAGCAGAAACTACTATCACTTGTGTTTGTGTTAGAGGATATCAAGGTCGACCTGATAAAAGAAAGCTAAGAATAATTATCTGATCAGATAATATCAGCAATATGTTACCAGTGTCAAACATGGACAATAACAGCAGCCTAGTGAGCTGAAAATCATAACGACGAAGATGGTATGCCTTAGAAGAGCTGTAGGTGTGACAATAAGTCTGTCCAACACCATGTTACCAGTGTTAAACATGGCCAATAACAGCAGCTAATGAGTTGAAAATCCTAACGAATGTGATGAGGTGTCTTAGAAGAGCTGCGGATGTGACAATAAGAGACAAAATTAGAGATGAAGAAACCAGAAGAAGACTGGATGTGAAACCAGTCATGCAATTCATAAAATAACAACAGATTAAATGGTTTGGACACCTGACCAGAATACCCTGGTATCGTCTACCACAGAAAGCCACACATAAAAAGTATAACGAGTACAGAGCAAGAGGAAGATCATGCAAAAGATGGAGCGACGGCATCAAGAACAACCTAAGGAAAATGAATAACAGCTTACAAAATACACTAGAACATGCGCACACACACAAGATCACTCACTACACCCCTCCAACTTTTATAAAGAAGTAAATGGTGGAAGAGAAGAAGACAATACCATAAAAATACTTCAAAGTGAAGAAGAATGAAATAATATTTGGATTGTAATGATACCAATTTAGGAGAGAGGCGTGTAATATGCACAGTCACCCTGTCACTATCATCTATATATCAGTATCTACTATTCCTGTCCAGTTTGACATATAAGGATTCTACCAACAGATTTTCATTGTTGCCGTTATGATGATTCAATTTCATGCCAATCTGCTGTGATACAACGTTATGTCTATACACTTGTTCTTTTGAATATACGTTTGAAGGGTTTTAAAGCCAAAGAATTGACTTCATTGCACCGGGTTTTATCCCATATGGCTCGGTCCTCTCTGCAGAAATGGCACGCCCCTGCCGAGAGTATTGCACAATGCACGAACTCCGTAGCTCCGGCAACGGTCCTAGGGAACTTTTGACAAAACTGCACTCGTGAACAGAAAGGTGCAGTCCAGATTCAAACCTACGAACTTCGACTCGAAGACAAAGGGCTTAACCACTCAGCCACAGAGACTCTCATAATATAAGTGTTACAGAAGAATCCTCCATTTATCATGGACAGAGAATAGAACAAATAAATCTATCAAGAAAGAAATCTAATTCAAAGAATACTGGCTGATACTACAAATAAGAAAGAAAAAATTGAGATATTTTGGACATATAAAAAAGACGCGAAGGGCTGGAGAAGACCATCAGGAAGGAGGCATACCGGCAAAGAGAAGAAGAGGAAGACCACGGAGAATATTGGTTCATGGTGCAAATGATGGTTTTAACATAACGGCTGTAAAGGCGGAAGACCTGGCCTATGAGAGAGAGAGATTCCGAAGGACTGTTGGGTGGCAAAGTTCTGTTTAACACAAGCTATTTGATGATGGTGATACACTTATGATCGAGTTTCATGTACATCTGTTTGTTTTCGTCTCTCACGTACCATAAATGTATGCAGTATGAGTATAATTCTACCCAGCACTTGACAGGCCTAAAAAATGAAAAGTTTCCAGCAGCCTGTTCAAACCCCGTTCGTATGTTTTCCGGAGCATTAAGGGCAGCAATGAGTAGTACCACTGCGACCTACAAGGCATGCCGTAAAAGATGTTTAAGGTAGCGTCCTAGGGAAGCTACTCTAGTAAATAAAAAGCGTCGCAGAAATCGGAAGTGGGCTCCTACTTGTATGCACCTAGCTGGCACAACGTACAATTGCTCTTAGGCTGAGATCACATACAGATCACAAAGAGTGGCTTAACGAGTGGTCGATATGGAGCGTTCGAAGAAGAAGAAGTTCAGACCTTTGGGTATGAAGTCACTTCACTTCCTAGGAGGGCCAATCCCTTTCCTCATGTGTGGAACATTGTGTGTGGGATTGAGCCCACAACACTCTTGTGTCCGAGTAGGCTGGCGAACGCTTATATATTACGCTAATCTGTCCCACAGACAGGCAAAGCACTAAAGGAATATATTCATACAGTTCCAGGAGACGACGAACTATAGCACATCAGGTCTGACTTTGCATAAAGTTAACATAATTTTTATTCATACTGACGCACAAACAAACACATTCCAACTATGTAATATTCTCAGTCCATTATGCTGGTTGTTATCTGTTATCAATCTGTGACAGAAAGGTACAGAAATGGCTACATATTCTCTTCTTCTGTGAACGTTCCATAACGACCACTTGTTAACCACTCTGTGTGATATGTATGTGATCTGAGCCTAAGAGCGATTGTACGTTGTGCCAGTTATGCGCCTACAAGTAGGCCAGCAAATCCGATTTCTGCGACGCTTTTTATTTACTAGGGTAGCTTCCTACGTAGTACATCAGTAGCCTCTTCTTGAGACATGTCTTGTAGGTCGCAGTGGGACTATTCTTTGATCCCCTTGCGAGCTCCGCACTATATGGGCTAAGTGATATATTTTAAAGTTTACAAATGATGTTTGGGGAGATGGTGATTTGGTTTTTTTTTCTATCCAGAAGCACTTGAGCTTTCAGCTCTTGTGCCATGGACATCGTAACTCTTCGGTTCAGTGCCACGAACACCGTGAATCTGGGGAACCTGTGACTTTTCTGCCAGCCCGCGGAATTGAACCCGCACACATAGAGGGCTAGTCACCCGCAGTCCAACGCGCTACGAACACGCTGGGCAGGCGGGCAAGGAGATGGTGATAAAGACTTTTACTACTGATGATTGTCGAAATAGTAATATGTCGAGATGGTGATATAATCTAGACATTACCACACAAATCTAGACGTTTATAGCTAGTGTCTGTCAGTAGAGACTAAAAGACATTATACATGCAATCTTCATAACAACACTGTGCTACCAGTGCGAAACATGGGCACTGACAAAAAAACAAGACAGGAAAATTATCACATGTGAAGTGAGGTGTTTGAGGAAAGTTGTAAATAAAACAAGAAGAGACAATATAAGAAATGAGGAAATTAGAAGAACAGCCGGAACAACATCTGCTATAGATTCATTGAAAAACAAAAGACACTCAAATAATTTGACCACTTGGTGAGAATGAACCCGAATACCTCAGAGATGATGATGTTGTTGTATATACCGATGGGTCGGTTCATCGTGGTGAGAAGTCCGGCTTGGGTTTCTTGGCTAATGCGCATGGTAGGGTTGTTGCAGAGCGAAGTGGGGCATACAGGACAACTACTTCTAGTATGAGGATGGAGGTTGAGGCCATTACTGCTTCCCTCCATTGGATCTCTGGGACTTCATTTACTGGGGCCGCTGTTATATCTGACTCTCAGTCGATGCTTCCCCAGATCCAGAAGGGCAGGTTTCGGTATGAGTGGATGTCGTCTATAGAAGTTTCTAACCTCCAGAGGCTTACGTGGATCTACTGTCCTGGGCATGCAGGTGTTTACGGTGATGAGAGAGCGGACAGACTTGCATCAACAGCTTCGATTATTGGGGAGTTGAAGATGGATAAGGGGGATATTCGTCGATCTCTTCGCGACTGTCTGTTGGATGAGGACACTAAAATCGAAGTTGAATCGATCAAGCGATTTAGACAGTTTGGAGTTACCCGCTGTACAAGTCGAACTGGATGCCTGAGAGACAGAGTGAGAGGTGTGTTTAATCAGCGAACCACGGGAACCATCAGTATGTATACTCTTCGATATCTGTTGGGGAGACTGAGCACCTATGGGTCTGCCCGGAGTGCAATGGCGTCAGTTTAGTAACCAATAACCAATAACCCGAATACACCAGTTGCAAGAGCGTACAACCTGAAAATGGAATCATCATTAGAAAGGGGCAGACCATGAAAAATATGGATTGATGGAGTTACAGACATCTAAAACTTCACAATACCACAGCATATCAAGCGACCGAGCGTGCACTATCTCAGAAACCGATCATCAGTTAAACCTGATAGCCTAATGGCAAAAAAAGGAAAGAAGGGTAAAAGAAAGAAGAAAGGCGTCAAAATGATAGCATACTCTACTCTAGACTTTTACCCCCCATGGTTGGCAAAATGTTAATACAATTTAGACATTTACCGTTGTAGTTTGTTGTCATCTTTCCCACAGTTACCCACATCAGGTGAGGTTAGACTCTGCCATGGATTGCTCAGAGACACGTGACAAAAGTGACACATTCTTTGGTGACGCGGTATCAGTTGCATATGAGGTGAATATGAAGCGCGTGCATGTATGAACTGTTTCATATGTTATTCTGATTGTTACATTTGTCTTGTTTGTTACATAAAAGAATTACACAAGCAAATTGCTAACATATATTTCGAATATATATATCAAGAAACCAGACAAGTTTGATTAATCTAGGTCTTGCGATCCTGATTAGATCGAGGTCATTGCGTGATGTGGGTTTCTTTGCTTAAATGTGACTATTAAATAGGGCGCACGCGGTTATCAACCCACTCGAAGCGGTTTTTTCGGTATCACGTGGGAGATTACGTCAGGAAGGCTTTAAATACCGCGACATCTAGACAGTTTCTGGACAAATCATTCTAACACAGAGAATAAATCACTTCTTGTTCGTTTTACCGGTGTGCAGCAGCCATGTCACCATTAGACAGTGTTCAAATGTCTTCACAGAGGAACAGCACGTGTTATGTCATCGAAGAAGAACAACCTGGTGAAATGGAATTCGAGAATAATAGTAATAATGAACATTATGAAATAGATATGAAAATCAGAAACAATATTTTGTCGGAAATTAGCGAACGTGTTAACGAGTTGGATAACAGACAAAATAACATTGAGAAATACAGCGATGACTACAGAAGCAAGGATGTGTTTTCAGAATTATTTCGGTTGAATGAATCTACGGAAGATGTTGATGTCACAAAAACAGTTTACACCAGAAAATTATCAACAGATCGCAGAAAATTGTCAAATATTTCATCAATCAATGATTGTTTATCGACAACGACATTATTTGAAGAGCAAGCATCCAACCAACAACAATATGGTGCCTCCGTTAGAAATCTGGAGTTGAAATCTGGTAATCTCATTCTCATAGTTTCAGATCAAGGCCACAGATCGTCTGGCAGCAGTTCATCACGTTTAGGTTCCAGAACATCACGTCCATCAAGATATCCAGTTATTGTTAAAATTCACAGCAAAAGTTATGAAAAATACGCAATCGTCAGCCGTACAAGACGTCATCCAACAATGCCATCTTTTTATCTGAAACTGAAACAGAGTTATGTAACACAATCGTCATCAAACCCTTCACACTTTGTTGTTGTTGACGAAGGTCCTTCAGGAAAGTCTTTCACGTTTGAAGCTAGCAGCCCTGAAGTAGCCAAATCATGGATGCATGCATTCTCATCAGACTTAACCTGTTCATTAATCGGATCACGACATCCAAAACAATCACTTCAAAGTAAAGAATTCCCGTTTCCAAGATCAAGACTTCACGAGAGGGATTTGAATAAACGACCAGCATCTAATACATCAATACTAGTACAGAGGTTTCCAAAATCAAATTTTATGCCTGCGTTATCGGAATCGTTGGTCGAGGACGTTGAGGACCGGACGAGTGCTTAAACTGTTGTTACTTAGCGTGATATCAAGCTGTTTAGACTTTGACAATATCTGTAACACTTTTACAAATTTATATTTGTTTATTTGCATGGATAATAAAGTTTTAGTGTTTCAACTCAAAGACAGTATTATTAAAGTGAACGATGGATAACGTTTCATCATCATCATGTGCCAATCCGGATGAAGTAGACGAAAATGAATCTCCACAAACTTGTGATCTGTGTACTGATACCATTTCAAAGTTTTTAATTGATTTTTTTTTTTGGTACATTTTTTCATGCTATTCAGAATGTTCTCTTTCTGTCATAATCTGTCTCGTCTTTCATTGATTTTGTGGGATGTCACCATGTGTTTGGAACCTCTGTTTCTTTAGACATGACTGAAGAGTTATTATCGTTTCTTTCTACTGTTGATAATACATTTTTGCTGTGTTTTTGTCTTTTCTTTTTCTGCGTATCAACATTAGTCACTTTAGCAGTCTAGTGGATTATCAGCATTATTCTGTGCAACCACATCTCTGTAACCTTCAACAAATGTTAGAAATCTGTATTTTTGTTGTCGTCCAAGACTCAATTCAATATGTTATTATTTATTGATGACTTAGTTAATCTTTTCCATCACAAATCTAACTCTAAATCCCTTCCATTTATCAACACATGTTGTTGTTGCTTGCATGAAATCTTCTTTATCACCCAGTCTCACTGAATAACTATTTGTTCTTACTGGTGATGCTTTATTTTCCAGACATATGTTCCTACATTTCCATTCTGTGTTTTTTTCTAAATTATTACTTCGTCATTATTATTATTCTTCCATTATCATTATATCGTCACTATCATACTACGCACAGAGAACTATTAGCTACACCAATCCACATCAATAGCTAGATTGCAAGAGCTTGACTTGAAGATTGGAGTGGCCAGAAAATAGCAGCTCAACAGACGTACGAGTAAACTCATTAATCAGCATCGAACTTGTACGGATTAGTCGCTATACGCTGTTGGAAACATTGGGGAGAAGATCGAAGCACTTATGAGCATGTCCGGAGTCCAATGGAATAATCAAAAACGAAAGGAACACTGCTATCATGAAACGTCATTATAATTTTGATGATGTTGTCATAATCACAATGTGTACTGTATAAATCACACATTCTTGCTTGCTTGATTGTTCCTCTCCGCTCCTCGTGGAGCACAGGACTTCAACAGTTGTTCGCCGCTTTTATCGGTCTCTGGCTGTTTTCTTTATGGCCTCCCAGGATAGTCGAACACCCATCAGTTCCTCAAGAAGACGTCGTCTCCAGGTCTGTTTAGTACGTCCTCTTTTCCGTTTTCTCTGCGGGCTACACTCAACTGCTTGTCTAGTGAAACTTGACTGTGTCTTATGTAGAGTATGCCCACACTCATCGCCATATTTTACTCTTGATCTGTGTCATCATGGGTTCTTGTCCTGTTCTTATCCACAAGTCTGGTGTTTGCAGACAACTCTGTTCTACCATCCCAGTCTGAGAATACGCTGAAGACATCTGCTTGCAAATGTCTGATTCTTATTTGTATTTAACTTGGTGACTCGCTATGCTTCCTAGACATACAGCAACACAGATTTCACAATTGATAAATCACACATATAACGTCACCAAGTCACAAGAGTTCACAGCATAATCATGTCAATAATTAATCAATAATTTCATGTCACTTTTAATCACCTCTATCTTTTATTGCATTCACTAGCTTTGATATCTGTTTATGTATATATATTTATTTATATAATTTAAAGCAAACGAGAAAACGATAAAGAGACTGTGTGTATGTGTGTGAGAGGGAGAGAGAGAGAGAGAGAGATGTATTTACTATCTACTCATTATATGTATTTTTTTACATGAAAATTTACAATAGAAAATAAAATGTTCAATTATAATTGTCAATTTCTCGAGTTTTGAAATATATTGGAATGATTGTGTGATAAGCAGACATACAACACATTGATTAAAAAAAAAAACACACTGTGGGTAGTTGTTAAATGGTATGTATGATAAACAGACACACAACACACTGATAAACAAACACACAACATACTATGTGTAGCTGCTAAATGGTATGTGTGATAAACAGACACACAACACACTGTGTGTAGTTGCTAAATGGTAAGTGTGATAAACAGACACACAACACACTGTGTATAGCTGCTAAATGGTATGTGTTATAAACAGACACACAATACACTGTGTGTAGTTGCTAAATGGTATGTGTGACAAACAGACACACAATACACTGTGTGTAGTTGTTAAATGGTATGTGTGACAAACAGACACACAACACACTGTGTGTAGTTGCTAAATGGTATGTGTGATAAACAGACACACAACACACTGTGCGTAGTTGCTAAATGGTATGTGTGATAAACAGACACACAACACACTGTGTGTAGTTGCTAAATGGTATGTGTGATAAACAGACACACAACACACTGTGTGTAGTTGTTAAATGGTCTAGAGACCAAGGATTGACCTCATTGCACCAGGTTTCCTCATATGATTCCGTCGTTGTTGGCAGAAATAGCACGCCATCTGTCCAGAGTGCTGGACAAAGCACGAACTTTGTATCAACAATCATAGAGATCTCCTGAAAAAAAAAATTACAAATGTGACTCGGTTCGGATTTGAGCTCACAATCTTCAGAACGACAGACAAACGTCTCTCTTCTTCTCTCTCGCGATCGTTCTGGGCTAGTTTTTATCATTCTTATTAACCCGTCTGCCCAGCGTGTTCGTAGCGCGTTGGACTACGGGTGACTATCCTCTGTGTGTGCGGGTTCAATTCCGCGGGATGGCAGAAAAGCCACAGATTTCCCAGATTTACGGTGTTCGTGGCACCGAACCGAAGCATTACGATGTCCATGGCACCGAGCCGAAGAGCTGAAAAGCTCAAGTGCTTCTGAATCGGGGAAAAAAAATCAATCTTATTGTGATGTATAAACAGCCAAACATCAGAACGTAATGTACGTGCACCAACCTTCAGCGCCTATTTGAGCACAGTTGCAAATCTTCGGTGGGGTGTTCGATTTCAGCCAGTTATTGTGTGCGGTTCGCTCTCCGCTAGTCTTTGACTGTCCCCAGCCGTAACCCACAAGGCAGTGGGTTGCTATTTTCTTTCAGGGCAGCGACCCTTAAACGGCCTGCCCTCCCGGGCTTATGAGCGCCATCTTCCCAACAAACCTGTCTAATTAATGAACACCTTGGTTTGCCGCCCGTTCAGGTTTGTTTACGGTTTGCTCCGCTAGCCTTTGATTGTCCCCAATCAATCTACAAGGCAGCAGTAGTTCCTGCGATCGGAAACGCGCACTGGCCTTACCTCTGCTGGGCTTTCCAGTTGCTCTGTGCATTTGGGTGGGACGCACACCCTGCTTGCCGCCGCCGTGTTTGCCGCTGCCGCGCTTGCACTGGTTTTGCTTCTGCTGGGCTTTCCAGTTCTGCTCATGTGGGTGGGACGCACACCTCTTGCCTGCCATGCTCGCAGCAGCAGTGGCTGTCTCGCTTTCCGCGCTTGCCGTGCCGGCCTGCCCCTCGATGGAGCCCACTGTGACTTCGCCAGCGTGCGTGCTCGCTCTGCCCTGGTGCCTACCTCACCATTTCCGTCAATTCCTACTGGGCTGTCCGACTTCGAAAGGGCAAAACCAAGTTCGCCCCATGTTGCCCACGTGCAACTCAACTCGACTCCCAGCATATTCATCGGCTCCAGGGTAGTGTCTCAAGAGAGAGCATGCTTGGGATCCGAATTTCGCCACACGCGGGTCAACGTCCCTTCGATGGTTTTGATTCGTGCCACCACCTCTGTGATGGGGCTAGACTTTTGACCTATGTGGACCATCGTGCGGGCAGATAGCGGAACTCATCACCCGGCATACTCATCGGCTCAAGAGAAGTGCATCAAGAGAGGGAATGCGCGGGCTCCGAGTTCCGCCCCGCAAGGATCCACATGTATCGTGCTAGCTTATCCAATCGTCCGGGAGAGGCGAGCATTAATAGTCACTCTGGGAGTTCGCTCGTCTGTGTTGCAAGCGGATCCCATCAAGCATGACTACCATTGCATCTCTACTTGCCCCAGAGTAGCTCTCCCACAGCACCTACCCTCTTGGCCTGACCGGAACCACCGTCTGTTACCAGGGTCACTACGTGGAGGTGAGAGCAGGGGATTAGAGCCGCTTCCTTGCGCCTTTAACCCCAGACAAACGTCTAAACCACTTTGCCATATAACCACTTCCCTTGTGTAATCGCTGACGTGTCATTCGTGTATGTAATAGACGCTGTAATGATAATTATGTTTATAAAGTTGCCGTGAGGTTCCTACTTATAAGAGACATTAATACTATTGAAAAAACAGAACACGTGTCTACAAACTCAACTACAATGTTCAAAGAAATATATAGAACGGAAAATATGCCCTGACTCAAGCACTTCTAGTGTTTAAAAAAAAGAAAGACAAAACTGTCATTACTGCCAGTAATACCGCATTTTTGAGCGGTGTAGAACAGGAGAACATGTACCTGTAGAATTTAATGACCGCTTTGCTAGTGCAGTTGCAGAGAAACTGTTCAGATTAGGATTTTTCTTTCTACCCCCGATCAGTGGCGGCTCGTTATCATTTTTGTTGGTGGGGCCAGACAGATATTTTCGGAAAAATCATGGTTTTGGTTAGGATATATTTTAATGTATAAAATAATAAATACACGTTACACCTTATGTTTTGCTAGGGTCCGGCCCCACAGGCCCTTAATGACGAGCCGCCACTGCCCCGACAGAAAAAACTAATTGGCCAAACCGTGGACTTAACCTGGGAGCCCTGGGAGCCGGGCTCTAATCCATTCGGCCAGACACTCCAATTCTAATTAAACATGATAAATTAGTCCTAAATGCGCCCGAGTGGTTACCGGGGCCCAAATTTGGGGTGTAAAGAATGGAAACACTGTTACCTGCCATGCATGACGTAAGAGACGACTAAGGAGGTTTGGATGAAATCGGATGCACGTGTCTTAAACATGTAGAAGTCTATCCGTTTAGGGGCCTACCAAACCAATGTGCAACGTATACACGTTCTTGGCAAAGACCAAACATATCACAAATAGTGATTAAAATTGGTCGTGAAGAACGAACGCAAAGAAGAAAGAAGAAGAAGAAGAGTCCTGAATGTACCAAATCTCTTTCACAAATATGTCAAAATGCTTTTTTCGTTTTTACAAACTGTCAATACTCCATTTATGCCTGTCATGGGCCGCTTATATTGTGGTTATGCCTTATACATTTTGTATAAACCTCTCGACCCTACTTTTCAGAAAAATATTTTAAACGCCCTGTTAGAACGCCCCGGTAAAGAAGAAACCCATGCGTTGCTGGGGCCCTGGAGAGGAGCAAAGAATAGTAACACTGCGACCTAAAGGCATATCGTAAGAGGCGTCTAAGGTAAGGGCCTAGGGAATCGCGTCACATAATTCGGATGTGCTTGTCTACTTTTAGGCGCATAACTAGCACAACGTACAATCGCTCTTAGGCTCGGATCACATACAAATAACAAAGAATGGTTAACATGTGGTTGATATGGAGCGTTCGAGAAAGAAGACGAAGAAGAATAAGGACAAAGAAGAGAAAAACTATAGAGATTCCTGAAGACATAAACTTCAAAGAACATATGACAATAAACAACACGATGTCCCCCCAGAAACTCAAATATGAGTATTTTAGTGGCATTAAAAGTAATTGTTGTTTAGAGATAGCCGTAATGGAAGGCATTTTTCCTTAAAAAACGAGACAGGGGGCGAAAAGGACGACGGTGGCAACAGGACATTATAAAAACATTGAACATGATGTCCCGTTGAAGGAGACGAGAGAACCTACTAGTGACCGAGAGTTTTTTTTAAAAATGCGAGTTGTGATGAGAACGACGTTCTGCAAAGATTATGTTACATGATTAGTCTGACGAGTAGGAATACAAGACAAAAGGTAAGAATTCTGTCAATGATATCGTTTTGAAAACGACTTTGTCGTGCAGATACGCAGACAATGAACTTCACAACTACAAGCGCAAATAGTTCGCAGACTTGCATTCATCTTCGATACGGCACGAATGTGTGTTGATTGCAATAAGAGAGAGAGAGAACAAGCTGGTTAGCTATAACACCATACCGGGGGAGAGGTTGCGGGGGAGTTCCATCCAATGGATAGAACTGATATACGAAATGCCCTCATAGAGTGTGGTCGCATAAAACGATTTTCATCTAAACCAGCGTTTCCCAAGGTGGGTGGTACCACCCCCAGTGGGCGCTGAAGCGTTCTATGGGGGCGATAGTGGGTTCAGAAGAATTTGGGGGTTGTTCAGGCGATTAGGGGTCGATGGCTCAAATATTTTTAAATAAATTATTTTCGTGATTTTGCGATTGAATAATCATTTAAAATTTGAATTCTGCATTTAAATTCATTCTATGCCCGTCTTACACAATCCATTTTTTCATTAATTTTCTATTTCATGCATATAATCATTTGAAAATTGACCATGTATGACATAAATATATATCAATTTTCTGTCAAAGAGAAAATAAGGCATGTATATATGGAGGGCGGAGGAGGGGCGCTGACAAACTGTTATAATGTGAAGGGGGTTACAAAGTTTATGTTGTGCAAAGTGCGCGGTGGGCCGAAAACGTTTGGGAATCTATGATCTAAACCAATCCATGTCAACTGCTAGATTAGAACTGCAAAAAACTTGGATTGAAGATTGGAGTGACCAGAAAAGAGCTGCACTACAGATGTGTGAGTAGGCTCATCAATCAAACACCGAACTTGTACGGTTAGTCGATGGGCGTTGTGGGAGATATTGTGAAGCAGATCGGAGCACCTATGGACATGTCCGGAGTGCAATTTCGTACTTTTAGCTATAAACTGTAACATTGTTTATTTAAGGATCATCTTCATCTCACATAGGATATGTCCATAATTGCTCCGATCTCCTCCCAAGCATGTATCTCAGTGTGTTTAGGCTAACAACCCCTGTTCTGTGTTGATTGATGTATCTACTGGGTTTTCTCTCGTGGTTTTCCCGTCTTGCCGCACCTATCGGTAACAAAACTGTAACAAAACGTAACTATGCGACTTTGTAATGTCAACGAAAAGGGGCAAAACAGCTGACAAAATAATTACATTGTGAATTGTTATTCTTGTAGCCTGCAACTTGTTGTTTCGTTCTGTTATTGTCTGGCTAGAGTGCGTGCTATGACGTCGGTTCACTAACCAATAACTATAAATTCGATCGACATAAACAATGAGAATACAAGTTTACTTACACTGTGAAGTGTTGTTCTTATGACCTGCAACTGTTTTGTTATGTTAGGTCAATGTCTGGAAACAGTGCCATGACGTCGGTTCACTAACCATTAAATAATAAATATGTTAACACGAAAAATATCAATGTACATAGGTTAATCCCATATGTGCTCCGTCCTCCGCTAAAGCAGCCACAATTAAACACCGCTTGCTCATTGTCCCCATGAGAAGCTGTTGTTCATATCTTCTCGCTCTATCACAAGTACTGCATTGTAGGGTCTGCCCAGGTTTTTTTTATTTTTAAAAATATTTGGTTAATTTACTAGGTAGCTTCCTAGGTCCTACAGCAGTCGTGTCTTACGACATGCCTTGTAGGTTGCAGTGTTACTATTCTTTGATTCCCTTGCGGGCCCGACACCACACGGGCGAGTCCAGATCTAATACCCGCAATGTTGAACCATCCCCTTCTCAGATACTCTGACTTAATCACAGTGTGAATTATCGATATTTTTCTTCTACTTCTGTGCATTCGTTCTTTACGATCAATTTAAATGACTGTGATATGTTGGATCTTTGCCAAGAACGTGTATGCGTTGCACATTGGATCAATCTTCTGACCTGTAGCTTTGCATTAACCAATCACTCTTCAATTTTCAAATACATCAATTCGAAGTTCCCTAAACACTTCTCCAACATTTGAAACCAAGTGTCTGGTGTTTTTACGTATCTCATTTGTCTCATGGATTTACACAATTCCCACTTATTTGCCTCTTAGATTCCAACTTCTTCATTTGGATGGGAAGCTTAATATAAAATACTTAGGCGGTGGGATGTTGAGCTGTTAAAGAGAGAAACGCAGACTTGGATGAAATTTGCATATCTGAAATATTCTAGTCTAGTGTTCAATTGTTTTCTTCTTCCTTTTTAGTATAACACAGAATCATCATCATCAAATAGCTTTTCCTGAGCAGAGATTTGCCACCTTTACAGTCCTTCTGAATTTCTCCCTCTCATAGGCCAGATGTCTGCATCTGCAGCCGTCATGCTCAAATCATGTTACACATTGAATCCATCTTCTCCGTGGTCTTCCTCTTCTCCTCTTTTTATAATGTCTCCTTTCCATAATGGTCTTCAACTCTTCGTGTCTTTTTATATTGTCCAAAATACTTCAATTTTCTCATTCTTATTGAGCATCAGACAGTTTATTTATTTCTGAGTTCTTTCTGAATATATCTAATTGTTCTCTATTCTGTCCATGATATACAGACAACTCTTCTATAATTTATATTCAAAAGCACATATGTTTTTTTCCACTACTTTGTTCTACCTGGGAGTTACCGGATGGGAATATAAAAAAAAATCAAATAAACTTTAAAATTATACAATATTGGAGAACAAACGTAACAGCAGCCAAAACTATATAACATAGAAACCGACAGCATAAGGTCGAAAGTCGAAGAATTGACTTCATTACACCGGGTTTTACCCCCTATAGCTCAGTCCCTCTTCGCAGAAATGACACACCAGATGCCGAAAATATTGCACAACGCACGCACACCTTGGCTCTGGCAATAACTCTAGGGGTCTTTGGAAAAAATACACTCGTGAACAGAACGGAGCTTAGTGAAGCAATAAATGTATGCCATTCTCCTCTGTTCTTGGATGTCCTCTGTATTATATTCCAGCAGTGTTTGATGTCTTTCCGTTTTCATTCTACTGTTCTCCCATATGTTTTTTCTGTGTCTTTTTTGGATGATGGTGCTCATATTCACTTGCTGACATTGTGCAGTTCTTGTTTAGAGATAGTATTTAATCAGAACATGTGTAAGATGTGTAATAACATTGTTTGTCATAGTCGGGATAGTGACTATGACTTTTGGTTCATCGATATTCACTGTGTGTGGGATTCTATGTGGCTAAATGGTTAAGACCTTGCCTTGTGTTCTGAAGATCGTGGGTTCGAATCAAGACTGCGCCGTTCTATTCTATTCATTAGTGCATTACTTTCAAGAGACCCATAGTTTAATTGCCAGAGCTAGGGAGATCGTGCTTTGTGCAATACTCTCGGCAGATGGCGTGCCATGTTGGTGGAGAGTGACTGAGCCATATGGGGTAAACAAGGCGCAATAAAAACAATTCTTCGGCTTTAGACCAGTTAAAGATTGTTTATTGGCTATTGATTATTGATTACTAAACTGACGTCATTGCACTCCGGGCAGACCCATAGGAACTCAGTCTCCCCCAACATATATCGAAGTGTATGTATATTGATGGTTCCCGTGGCTCGCTGATTAAACACACTCCCAACTCTGTCCCTAATGCAGCCAGTTCCACTTGTACACCGGGTAACTCCAAACTGCCTACATTGCTGGATTTATTCAACATCTATTTTAGTGTCCTTATCCACCACACAGTTGCGAAGAGACCGAAAAACATCCCCTTTATCCATCTTTAATTCCCCAAAAAATCGATGCTGTTGATGCTAGCTTGTGCGCTCTCTCATTACCGTAAACACCCACATGCGCAGGAATGTATATACATGCAAGCCGCTGGAGGTTAGACACTTCTATAGACGACATCCACTCATACCGAAACCTGCCCTTCTGAATCTTGTGAAGCATTGACTGAGAGTCAGATACAACAAATACCCCAGTAAATGAAGTCCCAGAGTGCCAATGGAGGGCAGCAATAACAGCCTCAACCTCCATCCTCATACTTGAAGTAGTTGTCCTGTATGCACCACTTCGCTCTGCAACAACCCTACCATGAGCATTAGCCAAGAATTCCCAGCCGGACTTCTCACCGCGATGAACCGACCAATTGGTATATACAACAACATCATCATCCCTTGCATTATCTTTTATAAGCTGCTTAACTGCGAGATCAGCCTACATGTTCCCCCAATCTCTACATTCTCTTCCAAGAGTCATGCTACCATTTGTTGGTATCCATTCTTCCCCATTTGGTAGGGTCGCAGCTGCGGTCACCTGTCCAACTCAGCCTGTGCCATCCACGACATGACACGCTTGATTCTCGTGCCCTTAACATCATTAGTGTTTTTGTGCAGTGGATGTCTCTTATCCGCAGTAACCCGCATATATTCGTTGGTTTGGGTGATTGCATGACGAGAGTGTAGTGGCAGAAGGCCAAGCATATATCTCATTTTCACAATACAAAGATTGTTTACTTGACTGCAAATTGAATGCTTAGTATTGTAATCCTCATTCGGCTATTCGATTTTGATTTCTCTTTCTGTCCTTCTTTTCTCCAATCCTGTTTTGCCTTACAGCGTCAGGATAGCAAGAAATTTCGAGAACGAGCCCAAGTGTGCGCTTCATAAATATGGCCTTTCATCGTCTCTGTTATCTCTGAGGTCCACCTTTTGTGTTGCCTGCATTTTGCTTTGTATCCATTGTATCGGAGCAACATTGCTCTTTGATGTGCACTGTCTGTTGGTAATCTGCATATGTGGCCGAACCATTTAATTTGTTGTTTCTTGATGATGTTGTCACCTTTTTCCTGATGTCTTCCTTTCTCAACCGGTTTTCCTTGTTACCCCAGAATTCTGCGCAGACACTTCATCTCTGTCGTGACTAGTTTGTCTGACTTCTCTAGATCTATTAATTTGGTGCCGATCAATCTTCTTTATAATCTTGTTTGTGCCCACTCCTTTCTTCCTCCACATCCCATCCACTCCTTTCTTCCTCCACATCCCATCCACTCCTTTCTTCCTCCACATCCCATCCACTTTTTTCCTTCACATCCCATCCACTCCTTTCTTCCTTCACATCCCATCCACTCCTTTCTTCCTCCACATCCCATTAACTCCTTTCTTCCTTCACATCCTATCCACTCCTTTCTTCCTCCACATCCCATCCATTCCTTTCTTCCTTCACATCCCATCCACTCCTGCGTGTCCATAAAATAACAATATTAAATGTAGGATAATTAAGGTAGACATTAGCATTATTATTCTTCCAGACCGAAATCTTGGTCAAGGTATAGTGACATACTTCACAACGTGTCAAGACTTGTTTGTTCCAGGCGCAAGAAAAACAAACCAGGTTTAGCTTGTGGTAATAAACTTGGCAAATGGGGCGGCGCATTTAAATGGATACGTCATTTGGGCTTGTTTTGTTCAGTGATAGTAAATAAACTTGCACATATTCGAAAACATTGTGGAAAAAAATAAATTAGGAACACAATTGTAATTTCGAAAGTTCTAAGTCTTCCGTCGAATTAATTTACCATTCGTGTTATTTATTGTCCACGATTCACATAGCGCTGTGATCTTTGTGGCTAAGCCCATGCACAGCCAACTCTAACAAACTAGTTTATAGTTGGCTCTGGCCCATGACTTGCTATCCGAAGGTCGTGTGTTTGAATCCGGACTGCGTCGTTCTGTTCACGAGTGTCACTAGTCCAGATACCCTAGAATTGCTGCAGGAGCTACGGAGTTGGAACTTTGTGCAATACTCTCGGCAGGTGGCGTATCATTTCTGCAGAGAGGAACTGAGCTATATGAGATAAAACCGGTGAAATGAAGTCAATCCACGGCTTGAGACCATTTTGGACTGTAAAACTTACATTTCGTGATAAGACATTACACAACACACGTTGTAACAGTGACGCTGTTTTAGTTATGTCCATTTACACTTTGTATGCATTATGTAAACACTGAATATATGTCATTACTTTAAGTCAGATTTGTTCAGCTTTTAACCGGTTTTTATTAAATGTTGGTACTATTTTTTTGTATGTTCTAAATTATATGACTCTTGGCATCCAACGACCTAATTACATCATATTACGCAACATGTGTCAACGTAATACACATCATGCACGTACTAAGTCAAAGTTCATATTTTTGTAGTAATGAAATCGGCATGAAAACGAGAAGAATTAGTAGGACTACTGTTAACTTGCAAGTGGTCATTTTCATTATGGTGCATGTATGGCGGTCTTGATTATAAATTCGTTTCACAAAGATTTTTATTTCAGTATTTTATGACCTCGTTTGTTTTTTTTGGGTAGCATTCCATCCTCCAAGTTGTCATAGACCTTACTTATGGCATCTTTCTGGGTTGGGTGCAGAAAAGCGGGATTAAAATGAAGCTGGGGTTAAATGGACCATTCACAAATGTTGTAAATAAAACAACACAACTGTAAACAATCACAAATATAAATACAATTTACAACAGTACAATCAGAAAGTGGTTCATCTATAAGCCCTGTACACCTGCAGTGCCTCTTATTTAATTTTTGGAAAAAAAGAAAAAAAAGAAATACACAAGTAAAATGATTGTAGCACAGTGGTCTTCAGAGTTATTCTTTGATAGACATAGGCCTATTCCTTCATAAAGTTAATTTTCTTCTTGTGTTCTTATATTTTCTTTTCTACTTTTGGGTTATACTAAATGCAAAACAATTAAGTGTTAGTGTAGATAGGTGAATAATGTATTTGTATTGTATGTATTCCTCACGTAATTACAAATATATAGAAGAAGTATCATGGGAGTGTGACTGCAGTAGTGAGTGCTAGAAAATGAATCAATGCTGGAGACATTCCAAAATAATATTTAAGAGAATCTTGCATAAGTTTTTGCTAAAATACAATAGCAAATGAAGAGCTTTTTCTTCTTCTTCAGCGATCTCTGGTCATGCGCTTAATTTACTGTGGACCAAAAACTGGGCAGTCAGCTTCAGGTCTGTCAGGTTTCCCAAAGCTTAGTTTTCAGGTTGACTGAGTGTGGCCACATGTTGCTTCTCAGCACATCAAGGAGAGGACAGTCTTACAGGATATGAAGAATTTTTAAAATGATCAAACTGTGCATCATTGAAGAACATCATTAAAAGATTGAGATGGATTAGGTATGTATATAGTATACTAGTAGGGACGTTGGCTAGGGCAGCTCTCAGATGGACAGTAAATGGGAAGAGAAGGTCTGGGCAATGAAAACATGGAAAAGAACTGTGGAAAGAGAGTTGAAAGATTGTGGCACTGATGTGAAAAACAAGTAGTGATACACATAAAAAAAGTACTTTTGTTTTACAAAGTACACAAACAATAAACAGCAAACAATATATAGCAAACGTTTTTGACCAAAAGGCCTTTATCAAGCAAAGGATACACCGGAAGCGAAGAAATTCAGACTTCTTGTATAACAGACATAACATACACAATCAGACAATAAATCCCTAATGGCTCTAAATATCGAAGTTTCATCATCATCATCAGGTGCCGTCTCCACATCGAAGGTTGGCTGCAATGAATCTCCAGCATCCTCTGTCTTTCGCCTTGGTGTTGCACACTGCCAGACTGTAACCTGTCCATTTCTTAAAGTTTCCTCCCACTTATCTCTCGGTCTTCCTCTTGCTCTTCCCTCTCAACTTTCCCCTCTAGTAAATGTTTTATCATGGTGTCATGTCTTTTATGTGCCCAAAATACTTTACTTGTCTGAATTTTATTTCTCTTAATAATTGTTTCTTCATGCCTAGTTTTCCTAAAACTAGGAAAATCGAAGTTTAAGATGTGAATATTCTCACGTCAGGACAGTTAGGGATTTATTGTCTGATTGCGTATGTTATGTCTGTTGTACAAAAAGTCTGAATTTCTTCGCTTCTGGTGTATTCTTTGCTTGATAAAAGTCTTTTGGTCGAAACATCATTTTATATTGTTTTTGTACTTTGTAAAACTACAGTACTTAGTTTTTAGGCGTTTCGCCATTGCTGCATAGTTTTACTGTACTCTTTCCTTATATTCGGAAGACACAGCCGAATGTCACTAGACAAGCACTTGAGTGGAACCCGCAAGGAAAAAAAAAAAGAGGACGCCCTAAACAGACCTGTAGATAAAGTCTTCTTGAGGAACTAAAGAGTGCTCAACTATCCTGGGAAACCATAAAGAAAACAGCCAGAGACCAAGAAGAGTGGCGAACAACTATTGAGGTCCTATGCTCCTCGAGGAGCGGAGAGTAATAAGTAAGCAAGTTCCTTATATTAATAACTATAAAAATAATTGGTGAAAACTTTCCTAATAAATCCATAGCTAACAGATATGGAAGATGCTGACACAAAGATTGTGTTCAGAATGCCAATGTTCCCACAACATCTGCGTTAAGGTTTAATGATGAAGTAAAGATATGAGAAAGATCCTACGAATAGCATGGACAGAAAAAAGAATGAACACTGATGTCCTGAAAGAACTGAATGTTAAATAGAATTGGCTGATAAACAATATACTATACAGAAAAATTAGATACTTTGGTCCCATCAAGCGTCCCGATGACCTGGAGAGAACAATATTAGAGGACAGAGGCCCAGGGTGCAGAGGCAGACCAAGAAGAAGATGGCTACAAGATATTAAAGAAACCATGAATATGATCATCGACGAAGTGGGTGAACTGGCTAGAGACAGAGTTAATTTCAGATGTGCTGCAAAGAGAGCAACGTCTTATAAAGGATACACACCTTGATGATGATAGATATGAGAACTTGTGAGTCTTAGAAGATAAAGAGATGCAAATATATCTTGTGGATATAATCTGACATGCTACAGAATAGCTCAGTAAATGTGATGCTATAATGTGTGGTTCAAAACTTGTAAAATCTATTTGTTTTAGGATGCCAACATTTGTATCACACAGTTTTTCTGTTAACTTTTTTAGCAGAAGGTAAGACATTAATACATATAATCCAATATGCTATATATATATATATATATATATATATATATACATAATAATATATACATAATAATATATACATAATAATATATACATAATAATATATACATAATAATATATACAATATATATGTTGAACGCATTTGAAAATAGATGTCTGCGAAAAATAATGAACATAAAATTGAACGTGTTCAGAAGTGATGAAATCAGAGAAATGCCTGGACAACCACTAGAAAAAAACTAAGAAGAAGATGGAGATATGTTGGACACACCATGAGAAGAAATGATCAAAGAATATCAAAGCAGGCAGTGAAGTGGGATCGCTGGATCTGACATTAAAAACAGACTGAGTAAGGCACGAAGTGCATTCATGACCCTTCAGACCGCCTGGAAATCTGCCCAACACAGCATTAGAACCAAGACTAGTATCTATAACAGCTGTGTGCTGTCAACATTGCTGTACGGATCGGAATGCTGGAGAATGACAGAACAGGATATGTCCAGACTCTCCACCTTTCATACAACTTGTCTGCGAAAAATCTTACGCTTGTACTGGCCGACTACTATCTCGAACCAATAATTGCTTGCACGATGCCAACAAGAGAATATGGGCACTATCATCCGAAGACGACGCTGGAAATGGATTGGACATGTGATGCGCATGGAGACTGGCTCCAACACGAAAACTGCACTGAGATGGACTCCAGACGGTAGGCGAAAGCATGGAAGACCCAAGACGACCTGGAGGAGAACGATAGAGCAAGAACTGAAGGAAATGAATCATAGCTGGAACACAATACAGAGGAAGGCCATGAACAGGGAAGAATGGTGTACGTTTGTTGTTGCTCTAACGCCAAGGGCGTAACAGGCTAAAGAGAGAGAGGAGAAGTGGGATGCAAAGGGTTCAAGAAAGAGAATATGTCCTAAGGAGACCCTGAAACAAACTTTGCTGAGAAATGTCGGTTTCAGTTCCATGCAGGAGATTGAGCGAGTTGCCCAGGATAGAGAGGTATGGATAAATTGCTTGCAGGTTCTATATAACGTATAACAGTATGAGAGGAATTATTATTATTATAGTGGTTTATGGTATGGATTGAGTAAAAGAATAAAATATGTCTGAAAAATTAGTTTTCACCAAATCAAGTTACATTTATTTGAGAGTGTATATATAAACAATAAACTATTTTACCAATGACATTTATATAGGGTCTCTGTTGATATACTGTGTTGTTAGTATTTCTGGTCTTTTCGGTTGGTTATTTTCACATTTTGAAGAAGTCAATAGCTATTTTACATTTTCTTTCTGTTTAGAGTTGTGTTTTTTCTGTTTGACCAGCAGTTCTGATTCCGCACGTTTCGCTGCTTCCAGTGCAGTCTTTTTCTGTATGCTGGCAATCTCAGCCAAAAACTGTGGATAGATGGTTATTAAATATTAAATTAATTTCATATTGGTTTTAAAAAAAATAGTCTTTACTGTCTGTAATACTTCTTTTTTGGGTAGTGTAGGACGGGGGACATGAGACTGAAGAATTTAAACATCACATGGCTAGTGAAGTCAATGAGAAACTGGTCATGTTGGGAATTATTTTAATGCTCCCGCAAAAAAACAACTCAATGCTCAATGGTCTTACAGGGGAACAAACCTGGTCTCCCGAATGGGAGCCAGTGTTCTAATTCATTTGACCAGACACTCCTTCTCATTTGTTACTGGATATAAATCGTTAAATTCTGCCTCCGGAGTTAATTATTAACTTTTACATCTGTTGGTCTACATGTTCTGATATAATTTTAAAAGAAGTCTCGTGTTAGGTTGAACTGGCATGCTTTGGCTTAAAGAAGCTAAATCCTCTACAGAACAAACAATGACAATTAGTTACAGGTTATTGAACAACGTTATAGCACTCCAGACATATTCACAAATGTTCATATAATAATTTGTAATGTAGTGTCAATACTGCTTGATGGAAGTCAAGTATGGATAATTCAGACAGGTCCACAAGTGTTCATATAATAATTTGTAATGTAGTGTCAATATTGCTTGATGGAAGTCAAGTACGGATCATTCATAAATAAACAACAAAATAGCTTAACAAAAATGTGATGTCTGCAGTTAATGGTACATACTACATGGAAGGTATGTAATGAAATGAAAAAACTATTACTTTAAAGAAGCATTAAAAGATCTCTCTCACTCTCTTGTGCCGTTTTGAACCCGGATTAGGTCCTCAACGAACTCATGCAGTCTTTCTACCTTTGGTTATTCCTTGCAGCTCCTTCCAATTCTTCAGTATATGATTAATCTCTGCCTTCAAATTTCTTCCAGTATTTCGATTCAACCTGAATCGATTTTTTCTGTGGTCTTCCTTTTTTCATCTTTGTCGGGATAACTCCTTCCATAATGGTCTTTTCCAACCCTTCATGTCTTTCTATATGTACAAAATACTTTGTTTTCATGTCTTATTTGTAGCATCTGCCAGTTTTCTTTGATTTTGAGTTCTTTCTCAATAGATCTATTTGTTCTCTTTTCTGTCCATGGTACAAGTAGTTCTACAACACATATTCTTCTTCTTCGAACGCTCCATATCGACCACTTGTTAACCACTGTTTGTGATTTGTATGTGATCTGAGCCTAAGAGCAATTGTACATTGTGCCAGTTATGCGCCTACAAGTAGGGCACCACATCTGATTTCTGTGACGATTTTTATTTACTAGGGTAGATTCCCTAGGCCCCTACCTGAGCCGCCTCTTACGATATGCCTTGTAGGTCGCAGTGTTACTATTTTTGCGCCTCCGCCGGCCCTGTCAAAAGCACACATATGATTTTCCTCTTCCTCATTAAATGTCAATGTTCCCCACCCATACGTTAACATTGGGAATACACATGCTTTTAGTATTTTTATCTTTTTTCTGACAAATCATAAACATATAACAAATTAATAAGAAACTTGCTGAACACAATAGATATGCTATTTATAAAAGAGAATTAAGTTCACTATGAACAGATCGTTTGTGTGGTGCAGGGGCCTGCAAGGGAAGCAAAGAATAGTACCACTGCGACCTACAAGGCGTATCGACAGGGGTGATTAATGTAGGACCTAGGGAAGCTACCCTAGTAAATAAATAGCGTCACAGAAATCGGATGTGCTGGCCTACTTGTAGGCACATAACTGGCACAATGTACAATCACTCTTAGGCTCAGATCACATACACAGCACACCTAGTGGTTAACAGGTGTTTGATATGGAGCGCTGGAAGAAGACTTTGAACAGATATATAGATCAACGTGATTGGTTAATTATGGAGACATATCTGCAGTGATCACAGTATGTAATCTCCTACATTAAACCCTGACAAGTTACATCACTTAATGTTATATTCTCTACAACACTTAACATCATAAGATCAGCATAAAATAGAAGCACTTGTCTAATACAATCACCACAAGTTGAACAAGGTCAGTATTTAACAACAAAACATATTCAAAAGATAATGCTATCTTATATAAATAGTAACTAAAGATATGTCAATAGAAACTGCCATCATTTGTTGATACTTGATTGTGGCCTATCTACGGTCTCTATAAGTGTTAACTACACACACACAAAGTAAATGAACAATTCAATTATGATTAGAAAGATTGTGAAGGGGAAAATAAAGGTTAGAAATCAACAACATATATTTAGAAATATCTTTTAGAACAATGAACATAATAACATAAAAAAGAGAAGAGAGTAGAGATGTTTAAGCATACAATACAGCATTATGAACATAAATGACAAAGATGAGAACAGAAATGTGATCATTCTTATCAGCCAAGTTAACTACTTTTTGTAATCTGTGTGATTAATGCCAGGAACATGATTACATTGTATCCCAGTTCATAGTCATTTAGGACATGCACATGATCACCAGCTGGGAAAAGAAAACGTGGAAGTCCTAAGACCACTTTTCGAAGAACAATCCTACAAGAAAGTAAACTATTGGGATATAAACTATACAAGATCTCCAACTGCTAGCAATGAACCGCATCACATGGAGATCTAAAACCTCTGCCCTATGTGCCACCTTTGGCACGAAAGGAACAAACTGACTAACTACCATTAAAAAAATGTCAGCCTACACGGTTGCCTGTCAGATAGATTATTTGTCTCTGGTTTCCACTTGTTTAACTATGTAGCTTTATCTTTGTGAAATTAGACATTTTATTGCAAGCAATTTGTACTCCTCATGAAATGAACTCTGTTTTGGGGGGAAGAGTGCTACGGTTAAAGACTCACCACAGTTGTTTTGAGTATCATCATAATCATCAAGTAGCTTGTCCCTTCAGGAACCTGGCTCCCATGATAGCAGTCCTGAAAAAACCCCTGTTCTGTGTAAGTTGACCGGCGTCAGCAGTAGTCATTCTCAGATCGTTAATGACATCTTGCACCCAACGTCTTCTAGGTCTTCCTCTCATTCTTCTTCCAGACACCACTCCCTCCAAAATTGTCTTCTCTAGGCATTTATGTCGCTTTGATATGTACAAATATTTAATTTGGGGTATATGCCGTTAAAATAAGATATATTCTTTTGAGATATAGGAGTCTAAAATTCATGATGCAGCAACCAAAGTCCTGTCCATTATTTATGGGAGACTTATGGATAAGAAACAATATTCTGAGTATCTTAGAACATCGATCATTTGTATATCTACAAGGAAATTTTAGATTTTAATATTTTTGTTTTTATGTAGAGAAGATGGATACAACGACCACTTGCAGAATTTGAAAGATACAACTTTACTAGTAGGACAAGTCAGATACTTGTCAGGGGTACAGTACCTCAGCAAGTAAAAAATCTGTGGTTGGATATTGTTGCTCCGAGTCATTGTTCATCTACTGTGCAAAGCAAGCTCATTCGCAATAAAAATTTAGTGACATGAACATGACGACTCCCTAGTGGTTTGAGTAATAAATCTCTAAGCATTGATTAGGACAACTATAAAACTCAATTTGATTTGTTTCACTAATATTTACATGACAATTTTATAAGTAAAATATCCAATAAATCAAGAGTAATATATTGGAGAATTATTGCATTTAGTTTTTGAACAAATGAATGACTCAAATTGCAGCAGCAACATGAGCAGTGATTCAAATGATGACTTTAATAAATGACTAAAATAGCAAAACACAGTGAATAAAATTGTCATTTTAAGTTTGAAATATGGGGCACAGACTAAATGACTGTAGTTAATTTCTTGCAAAAGTTCCACAGATATGGAGAACAGAGAAAACTTGTGTGGTCTTCCACCTTTACCATTCAGTGACACAATATTTGGAGAATGGTAAAAATACTGTTTCTTTGAACATATTCAAGTTAAAACCTAGGGGTGTACACAGAGGACAGTAGCTAATCAACTTATGATACTTTAACTACAAAAGTGGTCTGAATGAAAGAATTAATCGTGTATAAGCAGATGTTATTTGCTGGACTAACCTCAGGTTTTCTTGTGTTTCTCTTGCCTATAAAGTCATCAAAAGCTTTAGATGCATGCATTGATGCTAGCTCCTCTGTCTGAAAATCAAACATTTTAGATAGTCTTTATATTAAACTAAATGATCTGATTATAAAATGTGAAGTTTGTGGCTATTAGCAGTCAAAAAAGATTTACAGTACAGCTACAAGGGTCTAATGATGAAGGATTGACTGTGTTTCCCCATATGACTGTCACTTTCAGCAGAGAGATGGCACACCACCAGCCAAGAGTGTTGCATTGTAATTCAGTTATATGAGGACTATCATCATAGCACTCGGACATGTCCATAGGTGCTTCGATCTCCGCCTCAGCAAATCCAGCGGCCCAACACGCCAGTTCGATGTTGATTAATCAATCTCTTTGCATATTTAGAATGTCATTCTTTTCAGCTGCACCAATATTGACACCCATCTCTCTCAATCTGGTCAGTGAGTTGTATTCACAGCATTGTAATTTAGATTCCTAACTAAAGGATCAGGGTCTCTTGTAGTCCAACCGAATAACGTGTGCACACTGAGAATTATTGGCTAAAGTTGGGCTCGAACCCTGGAGTTTCAACAGTAAGTGGTCACTAGGGTAGAGTGTTATCAACTTCACTATCCACAACTTCTAAAGTTACTCACAAAGTAAGGCTGTACAATACACACATACACATACCAGATAAAGTTGCTGACAAAGTAAGACTCTACAATACACACACATACCAGATCATGGCACTTTGTCTTTGCTTCCGACATCTCATGTTCTTTCAATTGCTTTGGGTCTTCTAAAGACTCATAGAAACCCATTTTTCTCCATGTGTTTGGATTCAGGTACCATGCTCCATAACGAAATTTAACAAAGGTTGGGTCATAACCACCTGCTACTTTCTGGGGAAAAAAATGTTTAAACAGTGTTTATATTGGTTGCAGCTAATATTGAAAAAAACAAATATGCTTGTCTACCACAGAGAGTCATGCTGAAAAAGTAAAACGAGTACAGAGCAAGAGGAAGACCTCACAACAGATGGAGCGACGGCATCAAGAACAGCCTAAAGAAAATGAATAACAGCTTACAAAGTGCCTTAGAACAAGTGCACACAGTATCATTACATTTCCCTCCCAACACTTCTATAAAGAAGTAAATGGTGGAAGAGAAGAAAAAGGAGAAATATGCTTTTCCTCCATAGCAGTACATGTCAGGAGTTACAGGTTTTCAATGACATCTTTTATTTACTACTTTTTCCATTTGTATAAGAATTCCATAAGATAGCTCTGACATAGTCTATCTGAAGATGAGTGGGTGGATGACTTGCTAAAGAAGTTGGGTTTCCTGATGGAAACATCCTGTTTTCAAGCTCTCAGTAAGATCTAAAGATTTTCTACAGGGGAGAACATAAAGCCTATAACCTGCACATGCTAGGTGACAGCCTCAGACAAGCATCCTTAATCCATATGTCATATAGAATTCACAGCGTGTTCTCAGAAAACGCGAACAAAGCGGTTTGAATAAAAATGTTTTTTTAAAATAGTATCTCTCCTCCATCTATATCTTATATTTTTTTTCATTTCAATTTCTCTCTGTGGGTTCATCTTTTTCTTCGAATGTTCCATATTGATATTGATATTGAGTGATTGTACATTGTGTCAATTTTTGCAGTGCTTTTTATTTACTAGGGGAGCTTCCTAGGTCCTGCATCAGTCATCTCTTACAACATGCCTTGTAGGTAGCAGTGGTACTATTCTTTGCTTCCCTTGCGAGCCCCAGCACCACACGTGTGGTGGGTTCATGTAGAAGTTAGTAAGTGACTGATGAGTTGTGATTAATATCTGTTTCATCACTAAATATCTGAAAATAATAAGAAGCTAACTAAGAAATAATACTGAAAGCTAGAACAACTAGAATATTGTGTTGATCAGTAGATTCTTAACTAGACCTGATCTGAAAATCTTGACCTCTTATTATCTCTAACTGGAATCGAGCCAGAAAACAAATTTACTTAAATAATATATTATCTATTTACATAAGTGAACTGTTGTTATTTATTTGTGTTTGTTCTTATCTACCAAGTGAACTACTCTTTGTAATCTGTGTGGCTTGCCCCAAGTAAGTAAGTAAGTACTTTGCGCCCTGGCTAGGCCCCTATGGCAGGTAAATCCGAATTTAGGCCAAAGCGTTCATGTATTATCCAACAAAACAACCTCTATGCCATAGAGACCCCTCAAACAATCAACTATAAATGATTATAACCTTACCAGCTGGCAAACAGATTAGTTACTGTAGATTCTTCAATCAGTAAACACATGAATCAGCATCGTTAGTAAACTTCAACATCTGCATGAGAAGACTGTGAATCTATGGATCTATTTGGAGTGCTAAAAGGTCAGTTTAATAACCATTATTATGTAAAAATAGCTAATTGGGCAAGCTATCTTTTCTGGTTTCATTCCATAAATTACATTCTCACCTTTTTAGGTATATCTGCTATACTTGCTTGCTTCTCAGGTGGAGCTGGTGGAGGTACCATGGCTGACAACCTGAGTTCGTGTGGAACATTTGCTAGGTCCACAACATGGATAGGAACTGACAGTGCAGGTTTTGTATCATAACTTTAAAACAAAAAATACAGCTTATGAGGTAGTTGTCAATGTTGAATAGTTACTCATTACAACTATTAAATTAACTGTTATGTTAGGTTATGCGATCAATGTCATGGCACATTGGGCATTCCCATGTGTGCTCTGTTCTCTGCTGCAGCAGCCATCCTAAAGTCCATTTGCTTACCGTACACATGAGAAGTTGATTAGTATACCATCTTTCTCTACCACGAAGACGACACTGTCTGCATGTCCAAACTTAACTCCTAATTCTCGGACGTTCCACTGTCTAAGACTCGCCCATATCACATAAATGAGAGTGTAACTACATTTACGACATGGCTCTGTCCATACTTCTGCCAGCTTGAATCAGGGCTTTGTTTACAAGAAAGTCAGCACGCTCGTTAACCTGCACCCCAGCATATCCAGGTTTATAGAGCCAAGTCATTTTCTTGAGATGTGATCTAATAATGATGTACACCCATTCCAAGTGCAGACTTCCATATTCAATCATTTGAAGCATATTTGAGTCTAAATTAACTGTGTGTGAGAAGTAAATAGATATGTCACTCCTTTTCCTATATTATTAATGGATATCATATCTCTTCTTCTGCCTCAGTTTAGACAGTTCAAATACAGGTGATAAAGTCATCTGATCATGTCTATTCACTTGTATCCTGTCAACTTCTACCTCAGTTTAGACAGTTCAAATACAGGTGATAAAGTCATCTGATCATGTCTCATCAACTGTATCCTGTCAACTTCTACCTCACTTTAGACAGTTCAAATACAGGTGATAAAGTCATCTGATCATGTCTCATCAACTGTATCCTGTCAACTTCTACCTCAGTTTAGACAGTTCAAATACAGGTGATAAAGTCATCTGATCATGTCTCATCAATTGTATCCTGTCAACTTCTACCTCAGTTTAGACAGTTCAAATACAGGTGATAAAGTCATCTGATCATGTCTCATCAACTGTATCCTGTCAACTTCTACCTCAGTTTAGACAGTTCAAATACAGGTGATAAAGTCATCTGATCATGTCTCTTCACCTGTATCTTATTCTCAATGAATATCTTTTCTCTTCTTCTAGTTAAGACAGTCCAAAGACTGATGATAAAGTCATGATTCTTTTCACTGTACCTTGCCTGGAGTAGCTCTCTTAAGATTAAGAAAAAATTGAATCTCAGTGTCTCAAGTAGTAGCATGTCCCTAGTAGAACATCGCTTTCATCACAGCCCACCTGAAAAACTCTGTCTCTAGCAAGCTCTCCCGCCTCCTTCAGCGTCATGTTCAAGGTTTCTCTGATGTCCTGCTGCCACCTTCGTCTTGGTCGTCCCCTGCCTCGCACTCCAGAAATCATGCCTTCCATTACCATTCTCTCCAAAACACTGTGATGTTTTTAACATGGCCAAAATTTGTAATCTTCCGGGACATGATGTTATTTATGAGCCAATGCACCTCGATATGCAGGTCTTGTAGGATGTCTTTATTTTTTCTCTTCTCTGTCCAGGCTGTTCTAAGAACTCTTCTGTAACACTTTGTTTCACAAGCTTCTGTTTTGTTCTTTAATTAACCACAGTGTACTTATTTTTATTTGTTTTCGTTCACCCGCTATGAATTCAGGCGGAGTCATGGTGTCTAATATTGCACCTTTGACCCTGTATATAGCATTGCCTTTGTAGAACGTTACAGTAACAGAGACAACATGAAAGATTAATGATCTCTAGCCAGTTATCATGTCTCCTTCCTTTTCATATTCCAGGTTTCTTTAATGCTCTATTAGCATGTTGTTGTGGCAGTCTTCTGCCTGATGGATTGATTGATTGCTAGGACCATCATTATTGCACTTTGGTAAATAACTATGTGTGCTCTGATCTCTTTCTTACACAGAAAGATCTCAGCGGCAATGTACAAGCTCTGTAGCACCGGCGTGGGTTCCCCGATGTCATTGAGAAATAGTAAAATATTTTGTAGTAGTTTTATTTTTTAATCTTTCTAATGAATTTTGCCTGGGCAGAGGTTTCCCAGCTCGATTTTACACTGCCAAGAATTCTTTTAAGTGTTCAACTTGAACATGGGACCTAAGCTTTATCGTCCGTCTCCAATAAGACTAGGAACTCGATCTCATATACACTGAGATCAGGGATATCTCTGAAAAAATGTCCCAATAGCTCAAAGTGGGAGCGAACTGAGTACCTTTGGAACGAGAAGCAAGCATTTGACCTCTATGCCACAGAGACCCCATTCTGTCTGGTCTTCCAGGAACAATACCTTCCATTATTACTCTCTTTAAACCAATGACATTTATTGTTGGCAGAATATTTCAGTTTACAAGACATGATATTATTAACCCCTTCACCCTTCTGAACAAATATACTGGCTCGCTGGATATGTTAAAATGGCAAAGTCAGTATACACTGTAGAATAAATGCGTCATATACTGGCTCGCTGGATATGTTAAAATGGCAACGTCAGTATACACTGTAGAATAAATGCGTCATATACTGGCTCGCTGGATATGTTAAAATGGCAACGTCAGTATACACTGTAGAATAAATGCGTCATATACTGGCTCGCTGGATATGTTAAAATGGCAACGTCAGTATACACTGTAGAATAAATGCGTCAAATGTTCAGGTCTTGTAAGATGTATATATTTGTCCTTTTCTTAGTCCAGGGTGTTTAAAATAATCAAAGTGTGTTTGTTTTCTCCAATACTGTTTGACCTCATTGCGTCAGGATAAGAAGAGATTTCTAGAACAGACTTTTGTGTGCGTTTCATAAATAGTGTTTTTCATCTCCTTTGTTATTTCTGAGGTCCACCTTTTGCGTGAATGCCCTTTTGCTTTGTATCCACTGTATTGCAGCTCTTTGAGATGCGCTGTCTGTTGGTAACCTGCTTATGTGGCCGGCCAAATCATTTAATTTGTTGTTTCTTGATGAAGTTCAGTACTGATGTATAATAATCACTAAAATTTATAAAAAAGTGATACTTTTTCCCCTCCATTAAAAAGTTTACCAGAGTTCACGATTGAAATGTTGGAATCAAAGTATTCATTTAAGAAAAGATAAACAATCAACTATAAATGATTATAACCTTACCCGCTGGCAAACAGACTAGTTATTGTAGATTCTTCAATATTGTTGGTTTCACCTCCAAGATCTGAGACCCAATCACAAAATTCCTTTATAAGAAAAACGAACCAATCAGTGTCATTCAAAAAGAGACATACTTTCAATGAAAATTTGTGAAGGCATGTGAAGGTATGTGAAGGTATGTGAAGGCATGTGAATGCATTGTGAAGGCATAATAAAATATGTTACTTCAAGAGCAAAACTGTAGGAACTCTTTTTCTTGTTATCTTTCTCTGCTTTTTTGCCATTAGGTGTAGCAGGTTTAACTGGTGACCGGTTTCCTAGATAGTGCATGCTCGGTCGCTTGATATGCTGTGGTAATGTGGAGTTTTAAGATGTCTATCGCCCGAGTGGTTACCGGGGCCCAAATTGGAGTGTAAAGAATAGAACCACTGCTACCTGCCCCGCATGTCGTGAGAGGCAACTAAAGAGGTTGGGCGTGGGCCTAGCTACCCCACACTGTAAAATACACTGGATGGCTACAGAACGGAGAGCGAACCGAGTAAACGCTGGCTGAAACCGGACACATTGCAGAAGGATAAGCACCAGAGCTCCAAATGGTGCTGAAGATGTGACGTAAAACATACCAATGCTAAGGCTGCATGAATCAGATTTCCACATGAATAGAATTTATGGGGAGGTCTGGTACATCGGTCTGGGCGGTGATCGAGAGAGAGGTCTGTAACTCCATCAATCCATCTTTTTCTTGGTCTGCCCGTTCCTCTTGATGATTGCATTTTCAGGTTGTACACTCTTGCAACTGATGTATTTGGGTTCATTCTCACCAAGTGACCAAACTATTTGAGTTCTGTAAACTGTCGGAACCACATCTGCAATAAAATGTGAGGAGAGCCGGAAAAAAATGGTTTAACTGTATTTTTTTGTTTATTCGCTGCTATGATTTCAGGCACAATCAGGGTGCCTAATATTGCATATCTGACTGATGTTTGCATGAACAACATGCACCTTGTGGACATTGGTCAAGCAATTAAAATGATATGAAATGCTGCGCGGACAATGAAAATTGATATGTTAAGTACTCTGTGATCAGAAATGAAGTGAAGGGCTTGGTGGAAAAAGGACCTAGTCTACATTTTTAAAGTTCTGAGAAAAAAGCATTCAAAGTTGTTTGAGTGCATTAAATTTTTAACTTCATCTGATCTTCAATAATAGAAATAAAAATGTTGGGCCTATATAAAACAACAAAGAACTTTTGAGAGTACATACTACATGCTTCCAGCTATCATATTTTGGAGAAAAAAAACTCATTTTGATGGAAGAGTGGGATAGGCCCTTCTTCCACTAAACCCTTCAATTGTCAAGTCTTAGGATGACCTTATAAATAATAATTGTTTTACCTGAGTAATCTGTTTAATATGCTCCTCTTCAGACTGTGACGATGGCCAAACCTTTTCTTTCTCTTTGTTTCTTTTACTATCTTTGACATTTTCTTTCTGAGGCAGCCATCTGTACATGTTCCTAAATGAAGGCTCAATTCCTAGTGTTTGTTCCATTTTAGGTCTAGAAAAAAAGGTAAGACACCCAATTTTAAATATATATTTTAAAAACATTTTCCACCCCAGATTCAATCTAACTTGTGCACTTTAGACTGTTAGTACTTCAAACATGTGCACTTCAAACTATAAGTACTATTGACATTTGTTCCACCCATGTGATGCTAGGGCCCGCAAGGGAAGCAAAGAATAGTAACACTGCGACCTACAAGACATGTCGTAAGAGCGACTGATGTTGGAACTAGGAAACTATCCTAGTAAATAAAAACATAGCAGAAATTGGATGTGCTGGCCTACCTGTAGGTGCATAACTGGCACAACGCACAATCGCTCTTAGGCTCAGATCACATACAAATCACACAGAGTAATCACCCAGAGTGATTAAGAAGTGGTTGATATGGAGCATTCAAAGAAGAAGAGGATATTGATTCCATACAGAACATTCAAAAAAATGTCACTTGAAACAATACAAATTCATTGGAGTAGAGGTTTCCCATCACTAAGAAATACAAACATGTCTGAAAGCTTAGTGAACTAAAAGGTCCCACAAAAGCGCTACCATTCACTGATAGTTTGTTCGGTTGATCTATTGAACATTCAATAAGTGTTATCACCGGCAGCAGTACTTTCGAATTTGACCTAATGAACACTCCAAGAAGTGTTACTATTTGTGCTCATGATTTGGACCATGGCATACTGAAAGTACCTGAAAAGTTTTAACAATAGCCACTAAGGGCAACAATTATTAAAAGGCATTAAATTGAAGGAGTTTCCCGCCCGTCTGCCCAGCGTGTTCGTAGCGTGTTGGACTACGGGTGACTATCCCTCTGTGTGTGCGGGTTCAATTCCGCGGGATGGCAGAAAAGCCACAGATTCCCCAGATTTACGGTGTTCATGGCACCGAGCCGAAGGGTTACGATGTCCATGGCACTGAGCCAAGAGCCTGAAAAGCTCAAGTGCTTCTGGATAAAAAAAAAAAAAAAAAAGGAGTTTCCAAAAACAATTTTCATTCTGATAGTGAGGCAACAACACTGTTTTTAAAGAGGTATGATTGATGATGGCTTGTGACTTTCTGAGTTTTGTTGCGCTGCTTCCTGTTTATGTTTTATAAGAGACCTACCATATCGGTCTCTAGTTTTGTATCCCTAATATATATTGATTGAATTGATTGAATGGGGGTCTAGTGGTTAAGCCTTTGTCTTGTGCTCTGAAGGTCATGGGTTCGAATTCAGACCTCACTGTTCTGTTCACAAGTGTATTTTTTCTAGAGACCCTAGGATTATTGCAGGAGCTATGAAGTTCATGTAATACTCTCGGCAGGTGGCACGCCATTTCTGTGAAGAGGAAACAAGCGATAAAGGTAAAACCTGGTACCGTGAAGTCAATCCTTCAGCTTTAGACCCTGTATATTGATTGAATGACTGACTGATAGATATGCCATGTATATTGATTGAATGACTGACTGATAGATATGCTACTTAGATATCTTTCCTACACAGGCATATCTCAATGGAAGTGCACAAACTCTAAAGCACTGGTAAGGGTTGCACATATATTTTTGGGGGAATTCTATTTTAGCTGGAATTATTGATTTTTGTCAGGAGTGATGCAGTGATTTTTACAGCATGCCATTATCATTTTTTAACTGCCAATGGTTCTATTATGCACTCAAGTTAACTATGTTTGTTTGTCTGTATATGATGGAACTAAGAGCTCGATCTTACCTACACTGAGATCAGAGATTACTGGAAAATATCCCTCTTGCTCCACACATGAATAGAATAAAGTATATTTGGAGAGTGATGGGAACACCATGCCTCAAAATCACAAATAAAACCATTTAACACTATTAATATACTTAAGACAGTGATTCCAATAAGAAAATTGAAAACAAAATTATATACATAGAGATGTAGGTTAGCAGCTAATTTGTTCACAATGCAATATATAAATAAATAACACAACACTGAAACAAATTCATTGATTCAAGTATCTGGAAACATTCCTAACATCAGATGGAAGATGTAAAACAGAGATTAAGAGTAGAGTAGCTCAAGCGTATGCAGCTTTTATGAATATGAAAAACACAATTTGCGTGAATTCACTACCAATGCCGCTGAGGAAACGAGTACTCCAGTGCTATACTGAACCAATACTTCTGTATGGCAGCGAATCATGGATAATGAACAAGCAATCATTGAAAGCCACAGAGGTGTGGTTTTACAGAAAAATGCTGAAAATTCCATAGCCAGCAAAGAAAACAAATTATGAGGTTTTAAAACAGGCCTGCACACAAAGAACCTTAACAAAAGAGTAAGAATCAGACATTCAAGGTTCTTCGGGCATATAAGGCAAAGAAGAGGTTTAGAATATTTGGTGACAACAGATAAAATTCAGGGAAGGAGAGATAGTGGAAGACAGAGAGTGGAGATGTTGGATGGTCTGACATCGTTGTTCGACAAGAGATTGACATCACAACTGATTAACTGTACCAGCAAGAGAGAGTTGCAGGGAGACATGATCACCTACGCCAACACACATGGCACTTGATTGATATTTTTATGTTACTTGCAGTCTACATATAACAAAAAAGACTTAATTTCCTTCGCCAAACTATCGATCCAATCATTACATGTTTTTATGTAACATTTTATTCTTAATAGAGTACATACTTCTCTTCTTCTGCAGGATGAGCTGCACCCATACCACCCCACTGAGGTGTATTATCATATTCGCCATCTGCATTTCCAAACATATCCAGCTCTTCCTCATTAAACTCAAGAGCACTAAACTGAGGGTCAAGAATGTCCAAAATGTTCTCGAAAATCTGAAAAATAAATTTGATTAGAAAATGTTAGATGAATCATTCAAAATAAGTAGAAACAAGACATGACATAAAGGATTTTTAGTTCTAAAGTGATATTTTATGTTTATCAATGTAATATAATACCCAGTGTACAGTCTCAATTCAAAGCAGATTTGTTAGTTGAGGTATGAAAGCAATTATGTACTGTTTGAATTGACAACATGAGAAATTACTTACTGTTTCAGTTTCGAATATCTTCATTACACTACAGGACATGTCCATAGGTGCTCTGATCTCCGTAATATCTCCAACAGCAAAAAGCAGCTAACCGTACAAGTTCGATGTTGATTGATGAGCCTATTCCTACACCTGCTGTGCTGTTCTTTTCTGTCCACTTCAATCTAAACTCTTGCAATCTAGCAGTTGACATGGATTGGTTTAAATGAAAATCCTCTTTGCGGCCACACTCTGAGGGCGTTCAGAATGTCAGCTCTATCCATTGATTGATCCTCTGATATGGTGGCAGAGCCAGCCAGCCTTTCTACTCTCTCATTGTCACCAACACTATGTGCAATTATATCTGCTGCTGAGATCTTCCAGTGCTAGAAAGAGATCAGAGCACACATGGTTACTCACCAAAGTGCAATGATGATGGTCCTATCAATCAATCAATCAATGTCTGCAATGATAACATGAGAAATGATGTACTGTATACACTGACCACAAAATACATTATTTACTGTTCAATTTTATAATATGAGCAATTATTTACTGAGTTTTTCATTACAAGGGACATCATTTTATTTGCTTTTATGTACATGATAAATGAGTTTCCTCAGTGCAAATGATGTAAATGCTTTATTCTTCAATGATGGTCAGATAAATAGTTTTGTCTGGTATCCGTTCTGAGAAAAGTTTTCCTTGATATTCATCTCTTTCTACTGTATTTTGGTGTCCACTTTTACCCACTACTATTCGTTGCATAAGCTATATTTTTCCATATCTTACCAATGAAACAATGATTTAGAATGTTAGACATAATATTTGATTAACACATCAACTACTATGTGTCACATTATGTGCCAGTTTGTATATACCCTTTTACCATGTTCTGCAGACTGCACCATGCACCATGTTTCATTGCCAAATTAGCTTAAAATTTACCGTAATGCTTTCTGATCATTACCAATTTTTAAATGACTTTTTCGCATCCTGTTAGCTTGTGGTGAAAGTACATTAACTTATCTATATAATTATGCCATTTATCTTCCTTTTTTTCTCTTCTTTCATCCTCACACTGTTACCAGATTGCTGCCCAGTGTTGTGGTTTTCTGTTTTTGTCTTGTGCTGCTCTAGTGTCTTGGGTGATAGTTATTTTTGTTTTTTTGACAGGATTCTGCTATGCCACCTAACCATCTTTTCGGGTCTACATCTCGCCTTCTTTCCTGATGTTCTGTTGTAGAAAACTCTGTATACAGTGGAGTTTGGTTGCATTCTTATTAAATGTCCAAACCACTTCCTTCTTTATTTCTCAATGTAATTCTAGCAAGGTTCTGTCCCAGCTTTCTTTCTTATGCTGATGTTAGTGACTCTGTATTTTCAAGTGTTGTTTGTAACTTGTCGTAGGCATCAAATATCATGTCATTATTATTTCTTTGCGACTGTGCTTTGCTTGTTGTGTCATTTATCAAATTTCATTACAAAATAAGAAAATTACAGCTTAGTTGCACATACACCAGCAGAGTAAAATAATGATCCCAAATTTACTTAGCCCTAGCATATTTTTGAATTCGGTAGTCAATATATGTTAAATAAGCTAAAACGAAAACCAAAAATGTAAACTATTGTATTGACAACATTCACAAAGAATTATTGGTTGATGTTCATATCTAGAGTGCTCTATAAAGAGAGCTATGTAGTATGAAAAATATCATCAGAACTGTAGAATAAAACCAAATGTAGTTGAGAAGTAGAGAAGTTGACAGCTACAGTTTGTCAGTAATAATTAATTAAAGTATAATAATGAAACAGAAGTAAAAACAAATGGGCAATCTGAACTCGTTCAAGGGCAATAAAATTGAAATGTAACAAAAACTACCTTATGTTATCCTTCTGATTATTAATATATATTTTAACAGGCTGGCTAATTAATTTTAAAATCATCAGATCATAAGTGGTTTGGTTACAATGAGTAGCAGACGTTAAGCAGCAAACAATCAGATTTTCATCTATTATCTCCACAACCAAATTTGAATCCAGTGATCTCATGCATACAGTGAGCAAATGGAGGTTGGGATTGATGCTGCAGCGGAGCACACATGGGAATGCCCAATGTGACATTATTCGTCGATTGAATAACATAACATAACTATCACCTTTATTGTTCAAGACTTAAATAAGACACATACAATAAGAGACAAACTTATAGTCAGCGACCATAAAGAAAATACTATGCTTGTATGACTAGCAAGCAAGTCAATGGTTAGATGGCACAAATGCAATCAAACTAACATGCAAGATATACACAATGAAGAATAGTGCAATCAAAACAGAAGCAAGATCAGTTCAAACTCTGGCTAAGCCATGAACAATAATATATCATCCAAATATTTCAAATACTCTATTTGATAAATAAGCCTATTAAGGTCTATATATATAATAACAAAACAACTGCTAGATATATTTATGAATTTCTCCGGAAATATCTTGTGTTTTTGTTCACTCACTATATATGGTCTTTTTCATCTTTACAGACTGTGAATTGGCAAGTGTTTTACTGTGACAACCTCTGAGTTTTCGCTTTCTCTCTTGTCTTTCAGATCATATATAAGTCTCTTCTAAAAAGACTGCACCCTTGCACAAAATCACTTCTATGAAAATCTTTTCTATAGGTCCCAGCACATGGGAAAAACTAGCTGATGACAGAGTTGTGTGGAAAGATTTTCATTGAGGTCTTGCAAACAACTTTATACCTGAGCAGTGGTCTGCCCTGGTTTATCTTCCCCTTTGAAAGCTCACAGAACAACATTTGTTTTGGTACGCAACAAGTTTCCATTCTTCTCACATGTCCCAACCATCTTAGTCGTCTACTGCTGAGCATGCCCATGATGGAAGTTCACTAACCAATATATATTTTCACTAGATATGAAACTTGACCAGATTTTCTTTTATTCACATTCTAAAATTAATATATGGCTATAAATATTCGTTTCTGTTTTTTTTAACCCTTTCTCTGCTACATACTTTTTGAAGGCTGAGCTAAAAATAGCTACTCTTTGTTTCTAGGTCACAAACGTGAATGTACACCTATAGCAGTGACAGTATCAATGTGTAACATGTTAACATGTCTTTAGCCCACAGAGGAGAGATAATAACAGATGTGTTAATGCGTCTTTAGAAGTGAATGGGAAAAATGTATATATACGTCTTTAGCAGCTAAAGGGTTAAAAATCTAGTCTTCAAGCTATATTTTCCTTTGATAGGTGATTCAATTTTAAATTCTATATTCCTTAAATTAACAATACATTAATTACCAACTTTTAACCAAAAAGAAGAAGTAAAATTGAAATCATTAAACAAAAATTAACATGAAAAAAGTTGATTTGCACTTTTTTGCTCATTTCTTGAGTATCTTGATGAGTATTCCATAACTTTAGACAATATGACAGTACAGGTCGTTGCTGGAAGACACAATTTGCAATAAATTTATCGCAAGCATTATCATAATTAATGGCGCTAATGTCTTTAATGTTATTTACAAATTTAATAACAGAGAGGACTGGAACAGATATGGAGTAACTGAAAAAATCTAAATGTTAGTAGGATTTACTGGCAAAATATAGACACTTAAGAAAAAGTATGTGAGAAAAAAGTTGGGATTTATTATGTTTTCACAATTTACACTACTTTTACTACCTGATGTATGTGTGTGTTCACATGTAAATGTCTGTGTGACCACACACACATTTATGTGTGCATGTTCTGTTAGTTTGCACAAGTTTTCTTGCATGACTGCTATACACTATTCATGTCTCACTGGAGTGCAACAGTGTGATGAGCATTACGGCCCAGTAAACTGTCAGCTTTGTGGCAATGCTTATCCCTTTTCTTCTCCCACACAGTAACATGCAGCCTTCCAAATACAGCGCTGACATTGGATATTCTATTGTTAACCTCAGAGTATGTTTGTTGATCTGGATAGGGTGCAGCCAAGATAGGCAAAGTTATCCACTGGCAGGACATAGTAGTGTTTAATATTGATAACTGAGTCATGATACCGCTCTCAATGGACGGCTGAAACATGACCTCAGTTTTCCTGGTATTCCTCAGTTTTCCTGCCAAACAAATTATAGTCACTTAACCAATCACTCACCAGATTGGAGGTCTCTGTGACATAGAGGTTGGGTGCTCATTTCTCATGGCAAAGGTACTAGGTTCACTCCCTCATGGAGTCATCTGGATATTTTTCCAGAGATCCCTGATCTCAGTGTAGGTGAGATCGAGTTCTTAGTCCTATCGGAGACGGAAGTAAAACATAGGTCCTGTGTTGAATTTGAGCATGCAAAAGAACCAATGAAAGTTCAAAATCAAGAAGAACAGGCTGGAAAACCACTGCCCTGGCAAAATGCAGTAGAAAAAATTACAAACACAATTCCTACAAAATATCTTTACCATCTTCTAAATTACATCTGCGACCCTCGCTGTTGCTACAGAGTTCGTGTACTGCCGCTAAGATCTCCCTGTGTGTGAAAGAGATAGGCGCACACATAGTTATTCACCAAAATGCAATGATGATGGTCCAATCAGTCAATCAATCAACCACCAGATCTGATATTCTAAGTCTATAGCTAAATGACAGTTGAGTGACTGCTTATCAATACATTAACTACTTTCTGTAAATATTGCTCGCTATCAACATTACATTTACTTAGTCTTACCTCTGAAGCAACACTCTTTTCTAGATGAGGATAGAGGGCTAAAGGATGCGTTAACAGTCCTTGCTCTACGCCATTAATATAATTATAGATCTGCTGCTTCTGTACTGAGTCTCTGGTTAGATACGTCCGGTATTTGCTCAAGTGTTTCAATGCAGCTTGCTCTTTCATGCCACTAATTGGGACAAAATCTTTGTGAAGAGCTGAACCTATTCCATTTTTGTCCTAGTTCGAAAGGATAATTAATTATGTGGAGATGTACTGTGTGCTTATTATATATATATATATATATATTCAAATGTTGTATTGATCCTAACATATGCTAGCGAGAGTTGGAAAATGACTAAAGATATAGAAAGCAAGTTGAATGCATTTGAAAATAGATGTCCTGAAAAATAAGGAATATAAAATGGAACGAATTCAGGAGAAGTGATGAAATCAGAGAAATGTCTGGTCAACCACTAGTGACAACTGTTATAAGAAAGAGAAGACAAAGATATGTTGGACACACCTTGAGAAGAAATGATCAACGAATATCAAAGCAGGCAATGAGGATCAGACGAACCGAGACTAAATCGACAAGTCCTTATGTGGTCACCAGTTGGGAAAAGAAAACGTGGAAGACCTAAGACCACTCTTTGAAGAACCATCCAACAAGAAAGTAAACTATTGGGATGTAAAACCATACAAGATCTCCAACTGCTAGCAACGAACCGCATCACATGGAGATCTAAAACCTCTGCCCTATGTGCCGCCTTTGGCACGAAAGGAACAAACTAACTAACTAATGAAGTGGATGCAAGGGTTCAAGAAAGAGGACGACCTAAGGAGACTGAAACGAACTTTGCTGAGAGAGGCAAGAAATATCTATCTCAGTTCCATGAAGGAAATTGAGCAAGTTGCCCAGGATAGAGCGATATGTAGAAATTGCTTGTAGACCCTATGTGACGTATAACAGTATGAGATGAATTATTATTATTATTATATATATATATATATATATATATAATAATAATAATTCCTCTCATACTGTTATACGTTACATAGGCCTGCAAGTAATTTCTCCATACCGCTCTATCCTGGGCAACTCGCTTAATCTCCTCCATGGAACTGAGACCGATATTTCCTGCCTCTCTCAGCAAAGTTCTTTCAGGGTCTCCTTAGGTCGACCTCTCTTTCTTAACCCTTTGCATCCCACTTCAATGCCTGTTTTTCTTTTTTTTTTTTTTTTTTCCGCTTTCAACTCAGACGAAGTTCCATCTCTGAAACTGATTTTTGCGTGAAAATCTGTTTTTCCAATTTCTTACAATGGCAGCAGCGTGCACATTGTAAATTACTTTACACTGGCAGCCGTGTGCTCAATGTACTCGTAATTAGTATTCCTCGCCATACAGGCAGATTTTCTCCGACTTCAGAGGTACTCACGTTATCGTCCTGAGTAAGACCAGGGACTCGAACAAATGCCGGACAGTAGGTTCGAACCCGAGCTATGAGGAGTCTCACAGCTAGCAGGCCGAGCTACTATCAACTACTCTAGGCAGTCCCCCAATGCCTGTTTTGATATTCGTTGATCATTTCTTCTCAAGATGTGTCCAACATATCTCCATCTTCTCTTTCTTATAACAGTTGTCACTAGTGGTTGACCAGACATGTCTCTGATTTCATCACTTCTCCTGAATTCGTTCCGTTTTATATTCATTATTTTTCGCAGACATCTATTTTCAAATGCATTCAACTTGCTTTCTATATCTTTAGTCATTTTCCAACTCTGCTAGCATATGTTAGGATTGATACAATATTTGAATTGAAAATTTGTAATTTAGTTTTAATACTATATAACTTGCAGTTTCATATTTTATTTTGACTTTTAAAAGCTCATGTTGCTTTGCCAATTGTATCATAATTTCTTTTTAACATTTCCTGTGCAATCAAAATTGCTACCTAAATAGGTGAACTGCTCTGTTATTTTTATCATTTTAGATTCCAGTGCGATATCTGCATTACTTGCCATAGGTGTCTTCATTATATTTGTTTTTTCATAGCTTATCTGCATTCCAACTTTTGATGCTATAGATGACAAGTTGTCTGTTTTTCTTAGCATATCTTGGTTGTTTCTACTTAACAAGGCAATATCATCTGCAAAATCCAAATCTTCTAGTTGACTATTTTCTACCCAATCGATGCCAGTTTCGCCCTGCAACATTTTCGCATCACCCAGTCAATGGCCACTCCATATATATATATATATTATATATATATATATATATATATATATATATATATATATATATATATATATATATATATATATATATATATATATATATATTTATATATATATATATATATATATATATATATATATATATATATATATATATATATATATATATATATATATATAGTATATATATAATGAGTAGGTCACATTTTTAATTGACTGGTGTAAAGTCTGTTCATGACAAAGTGTGTGCATGTACTATATTCTTTAACATAAAACCCAGGTGTAAAAAAAAAACTATCAACTTCACATATTTTTTAGCAGCAGTGATGAGAAGAGTAAATGGTACAACACTAGTTGCTCTCATGTCAATGTCTGGTCCAATGATATAAAAAGAAATTAATCCATCCATTTTAATAGTTCTAAAAATGAATAGACAGATAGCTTTGTGAAATAAAGTTGAGCTCTGCTACAATATGATATAAGGACAAAATCTGAAGTGGCTTTTTGCCGCACACTCCGCCACAGCGGAAGTCTGTTGAACGCCATTAGCCGCACACTGCGCCATAGAGTTGCTTCCCTTATAAGAAGTCTTTCTAGTTTTACTTCTACTATTTTACTTATACTACTTTTAAACCTTGTTATTCTATTAGGTTGTCTAGTTTTCTTCAATTTAGTATATAATCATATATATATATATAAACGTATATTTATTGATGAGTAGTTCGGATTGTTTTGTTTTTTTACCTCCCTTAAATTAACTGTTTAAAAATTGAGAAATAACTCTGCATGGAAAGAATTAAAAGTCAATAAAGCAGACGTGTAATACAAAGTATGCAATAAAATCTCAAAATATCCTGCCTGTATTATTGGTGGTAGACCAACTCTGAAATCATCCAAACCTCTTTTCAAAAAGAGCCAGTTCTTTGTATCATAGTTCTGTAACGTTTTACCCGGCTTCACATGCTTAATATACCTTGTTTTCATACGTTCATTATGCCTGCAAAGAAAATGTTATATTTAAAGATTGCTTATTTGTTTTTAAGTATGATATACAGGCTGCACATTTGTATTATATCGACAAAATGGTTAAACATATATTGTTTAAAAAATTACAGTTGCAAGTCAACTTAATTAGATATATGTAAATAAAAGTAAACTAAAGAATCCATTTTCACACTATGAGTTATAATGGGGAATACTGTTCAACCTGTATGTTTCCTTGACCAATGGCAAAAGATGTGTGATATGGTCAATATCATATGGCCAACGTTACTACCCAGTATTTCTCTGGTATCAGATTGAGACTGTATCATCATGAGAACTGTTTAGGTCATAAAAATCCCATTTCCACCATGGAGTTTGATCCTGGAGACATACACCTAAAAGCAAGCTCAGTAACCACTACACTATTGCGACTCTCATAAAGTATATTGTAAAAATAGTTGTTTTTATGATGATGGCCACCAATAGAGATCTGAGCTTAAGACTGAAACAGTTTAGCATCAAATGGCAATTGGGCTGGACATATGAGGACATATCTGAATAATTAATGAACTATGGGAACTATCAGTAATCCCATCTATCACTATCTGCTGAAAGAGACTGAACAGCTGTGGGTATGACAGGACTGCAACTAACAAATCAACTAAACTAACTAATGTATAATAATATTAGGAGCAGATTTCTAGAATAAAAGGTCAGTTTGTTAGACACAAGGTTTATTGAAGTACAAAATTAAAAAATAAAAGACTGTAGTTTAAATGTTTTTCTCCTATAAGCCATTATATTAAAATAACCAAAATTTGTAATGTGTTGTATTAACACATTCGCTACTGAATTGAAAAAACAAAATGATGTGGCCAATTAATTTTTGTTCATATTTTCCAGCTTGAAAATATATGAACGTCAACCATTTTAACAAAATTCTGACAAGACCATGATGCAGAAATAGACAGCTTTGCTGTAGATAAATGCCAGAAATTGGATGAGAATGCATTGATGTAAAGTCAGCACTAATTTTCCATGAAAGAATACTTGGCGCAATGTGCGGAAGTTGGCCTATTTTAATAGACAATCTTGGCTCACCCTGATTTAGTTAGTATGAAAAGAGTTTGCTGATCTAGACTCCCTAAGAACATACAGTTTTGTTCTTTAAGCAGTTCCTAGATTCTTCTGTGAATAACATATTTGTTATCTCTAGTAATTCTCTTCTTTGGTTAGCGATTGTTCATGACTGTTCAGTTCTTTCATTTCTTCATAATCCTGGGCTGTCTCACAGTATAATTGTAAAAAGAGACTTTTAGAATACCTTTTATCCACTGTATCTAAAAGTATTGCTCTTTGAGGGATACTGTCGGTTTAAAATCTGGCACAGCCATTTAATTTGTTGTTTTTTGATGAAGTTCTGTTCACTTCTACCTGGTAGTATGAGTACTTAGTGACATTAAAGAACATAGCCCTGATTTCTTATACTTATTTGTTGCACATACAGTTTTTTAACTTTATCAATACTATATTCTCCTGTGGGATTGGTTGATTGACAGGACCAGCATCATTAAACTTTAGTGAATAACCATATACAATCTAATTTCTTCCTTACACAAAAAAGATTTCACCCAAAGTGCTCAAACTAAGTGCAAGCAAGTCTCCAATTTAAATTTGAGAATAGTAAAAACTTGTAGAACTTTTTAAAAGTGGTAATAATTATTTTGGTTTGGGCAGCAGTTTTCCAGACTTTATAATATACATTCTTACATATTTGTCTTATACATTTTCCACCACTAAGAGTTCTTTTACATTAACATGGTAATATAATTACAACTTTTTAGAACTATTTATAAAGTTACTTATTAACTGCAATCTTGCATTCTAAAGCTAATGTTTCTTGGATAAGGCCCTTAACTCTTTCTACGCCCATTTATTTCCTCAATTTTTAAGCAGTTAATTCAAGGAAGTAAAAAAAAAAAAAGATTTTTTAATTACGATCTCAACTACTCCTCAATAAATAAACATATATATATTATTATATATTAAATTGAAGAAAACTGGACAACCCAATAGAATAACAAGGTTAAAAAGTAGTAGAAGTAAACCAGTAGAAGTAAAACTAGAAAGACTTCTTATAAGGAAGCAACTCTATGGCGCAGTGTGCGGCTTAAAGCGTGCAACGGACTTCCGCCGTGGCGCAGTGTGCGGCTTAAAGCGTGGAAAGAGTTAAGCATTACTACTGCAACCTCGACTAAAGTAGCTTTATTTATAGTAGGTCTATATGTTATACTTGGAGTGACCAGGAATCAGATTGACCATATGTGCATAAATACACAATTTAGAACATCCTTGCTGGATGTCCGTGCATACAGAGGGGCAGATGTAGGAAGTAATCATAATTTATGCATAGGTAAATTGAAACTGAAATTGAAAATTCACCATACTAAAAAGAACAACTGCGAATAGACAGTCAAAGACTACAAAATAATGAGGTAAAAGAGGAATATCAGCTCGAACTTAAGAATAGGTTCGAGTTACTCAATGTGAAAATGAACAGAACATTGAAGACAAATGGACTAAGATAAAGGACACACTATTGGGGGCAGCAAATAGTAGCGCAGGATTAAAGACGAAAGACAGAAAACCCTGGATAAGTGATGACACCTGGAAATGTATTCAAGAAAGAAGAAAGATGAAACTAGCAATATTTAATACTAAGGATGCAACAGATGAAATCCAAGCTAAAGAGGAATATAGACTAAAAGACAAGGAAGTGAAAAGAGCAGCTAGAAGAGATAAAAGAGCATATGTTAATCGACTGGCCGAAGAAGGGAAAAGGCAGCTAAGACTGGAAACAGTAAAATGCTATACAACACACTAAAACAACTTACTGGAACATTTGTTTCAAAGGGTGGCCCAATCAAGAGCAAAGATGGTAAAGTTCTAACATCAGATACCGAGCAGAAGAAAAGATGGGCAGAACATTTTGAAGAAATATTAAATAGACCTGATCCACCAGTACTACTCAAGTTTGATGAAGAGGCAAGAAACAGCTCCCTACCAATTAACGAAGAAATGATAAGTGTAGCTGAGGTCAAGGAGGCAATCAATTCCTTGATAAACAATAAGGCAGCGGGTGATGACAACATTACTGCAGAAATGCTCAAAGCGGCTGATGATACAACTATTAGCCAGGTGCAAGAACTATTTAATAAAGTATGGGAAGAAGAAATTGTCCCAGATCAATGGAAGAAGGGAATAATTGTTAAGATCCCCAAAAAGGTGATCTCAAAGATTGCAACAACTGGAGAGGAATCACCCTATTAATGACCAAGACTTTCTGCAAAATCATTCTTAATAGAATAAAAGGAGCAGTGGACACAACCCTGAGAGATGAACAAGCTGGTTTTAGACCTGGGAGAAGCTGCTTAGACCAAATAATTACCCTACGACTAATTTTGGAGGAACATATTGAGAAGCAACAACCACTCATACTAAATTTCATCAATTTTAAAAAGGCCTTTGATAGTCTACACAGAATCTCTCTGTGGAATATTCTGAGATGCTATGGAATACCAGACAAAATAATAAACATTATAAAGAGCCTCTATGATGGTTCACAGTGTGCAGTTCGCACTGATGGTGGACACAGCGACTGGTTTATGGTTGAAACCGGAGTAAAGCAAGGCTGTATTCTATCTCCGCTATTGTTTGGAGTGGCCATTGACTGGGTGATGCAAAAATGTTGCAGGGCGAAACTGGCATTGATTGGGTAGAAAATAGTCAACTAGAAGATTTGGATTTTGCAGATGATATTGCCTTGTTAAGTAGAAACAACCAAGATATGCAAAGAAAAACAGACAACTTGTCATCTATAGCATCAAAAGTTGGACTGCAGATAAGCTGTGAAAAAAACAAATATAATGAAGACACCTATGGCAAGTAATGCAGATATCACACTGGAATCTAAAATGATAAAAATAACAGAGCAGTTCACCTATTTGGGTAGCAATTTTGATTGCACAGGAAATGTTAAAAATAAATTATGATACGAATTGGCAAAGCAACATCAGCTTTTAAAAGTCTAAATAAAATATGGAACTGCAAGTTATATAGTATTAAAACTAAATTATGAATTTTCAATTCAAATGTTGTATCAATTCTAACATATGCCAGCGAGAGTTGGAAAATGACTAAAGATATAGAAAGCAAGTTGAATGCATTTGAAAATAGATGTCTGCGAAAAATAAGGAATATAAAATGGAACGAATTCAGGAGAAGTGATGAAATCAGAGACATGTCTGGTCAACCACTAGTGACAACTGTTATAAGAAAGAGAAGATGGAGATATGTTGGGCACACCTTGAGGAGAAATGATCAAAGAATATCAAAGCAGGCATTGAAGTGGGATGCAAAGGGTTCAAGAAAGAGAGGTCGACCTAAGGAAACCCTGAGCGAACTTTGTTGAGAGAGGCAGGAAATATCGGTCTCAGTTCCATGGAGGAGATTGAGCGAGTTGCCCAGGATAGAACGGTATGGAGAAATTACTTGCAGGCCCTATGTAACGATAACGGTACAAGAGGAATTATTATTATTATATGTTATACTGAATTGACATCATATCACTATGACCGACCCAGACGTGCAAAGTCTTCCAGCAAATGTAGTATATACATTCTGATGATTCCTGATGTCAAACGCGCACTCGTCATTCTGTCCTTCAGAACTTCTTGTGCAACTCTTGATTTAAAATGTTTTCAATCACAAGTTAGTTTGGTTGATTGATAGGAGCATCATAACTACACTTCAGTAAGTAACCATGTGTGCTCCAATCTCTTTCTTACACAGGAAAATCTCAGCGGTATGTGCACGAATTGCGTTACACCGGCGATGGTCCCTGGTGTAATTTAGAAGATAGTGAAAATACTTTTGTATGATTTGTTTTTAATTTTTCTAATAATCACAAGATAAATGCGTCATCAAGCTCTGAGTCCTCATTCAGTAAACTGTAGGTTGGAAACTACAGCATGCCCAACTTATAAATCTATTACATCTAAGCTATTTGTAAGTACTGTTGGTGAAAGTATGTCTTTGTAACAACTGTCAGCTTTCTAACGTTATAGCATATCATCATCTAAAGAGGTATTTAATTATAAGTTAATTCTAACTTATAAGTTTAAAGTTATAGAAAATTATATCACATGTCATGTTATTAACATACATACCACTTTACATGCCAACTATTTTTAGATGCATAATTGATTGGGACCTTTCTTTGCACGAGAAGGTCGTATTTATGTTCAGCCATAGCCACGAACAATTGTAGATGTCAAGCAGCTTCATTCATTCATTCGAAAGACATTGAAATAGTATTGGTCCGCCATTTGTTTACTGGTAACATGTCAGGCCCCGTCAATGCAGATGAAAATAATACATATCTAAATAAGAGGCATTGTAGTATTATCCAAAACCCAAAAACAATTTTATTTTCCCACAAATTTACTGCAAATATATAATTCTGCATATTTTTAAAAAAAATGTGTACTGTAACTAACGTGGTTGTTATAGAAATGTTGTTGTGTATCTATGGCGACAATTTTCCTCTTGGAATTATCAGAGTAACTTCCTGTAGAGCATGCGCACTAATTGCAATGTTTACATTCCATACCAACTAAAACTGAATGTAAACTGATCATGAAGGTTTGTTGTATGAATCGTATAGATGCTATATCATTTGTTTAGAACATCGTAATCACATGCACATTTTACTAGTAGATTGTTGTGCACTAGATTAATTTTTAATGACACTTATAGGGGCAAGTGCTGCTTGACGCTACGCGGCTACTAAATCGATGTAAAAGTATAATCATCATTATCATCAAATAGCTTGTCATGAGCAGAACTTTTCCACCCCAACAGTTCTCCGGAACTTCTTTCTCTCATAGGCCAGATGTCCTGTCTCTGCAGCCGTCATGTTCAAACCATCAGTTACATCCTGATTCCATCTTCTCCTTGGTTTTTCTTTTCTTTGCCGGTATGCCCCCTTCCATGATGGTCTTCTTCAGCCCTTCAATTCATCTCTTTATATGTCCAAAATATCTGAATTTTCTCTTTCGTATTTGTAGCATCAGCCAGTTTTCTTTGATTTTGAGTTCTTTCTGGCTAGATCTATTTGTTCTCTTCTCTGTCCAAGATATACGGAGGACTCTTCTATAACACTTATATTCGAAAGCACATATATGTTTTTCCACTTCTTTATTAAATGTCCATGTTTCACACCTATACGTTGCCACTGGGAATATGCATGCTCTTAGTATTCTGAGTTAAGTATAATTCCACATGCAAATACGAGTTATGACTAAACTATGATGATTGATGGGACCATCATCATTGCACTTTGATTAATAACCCTGTGTGCTCAAATCTCTTTTTTACACAAGAAGATCTCCAGCGGCAGTGTATGCTATGCACTCCGTAGAGACAGAGAGGGTCCCAATGTAATTTAGAAGATTCTGAAAATATCTTTGGAGGAATTTTATTTTTAAATATTTTTAATGAATTTTGTCAGGGCATAGGCTTTTCAACCTGCTCTTTTCAATTTTGAATTGCAAAGGGTTCTTTTATGTGCTCAATATGAACATGGGACCTACGTTTTATCGTCCGTCTCCGATAGGACTAGGGTCTCAGTGTAGGTGAGATACTTATGATACTCTGTATGACATTGAGATAAAGTTATTTTACATTACACTACATAATAAACATGGGGAAGAAATCCACCATCTAAAACGCATTGTTTGCTGATTACTATGCCTTTGCTACCAATTCTGAGAAATATATGAAGACCAACACAGACATGTTTTCTATGGCCTGTTATATTTTTAGTCTTCCCATTATGTCTGTAACAAGTGAATAAGAAGTTTTAAGAACCCCAGGGGAAACACCTTTGCCAATTAATATGGTAAATTAATAGACAGTGAACAAGTATTGGGGGCCTCCGAAAAGACAATTTATCAGACGTAGGATTCAAACATCAAACCTTTAATTTCTTACTGCACCCATTGTTTAGCCCTGCAGATGAGTGATTTTGATGTCTGTCCATTCAAAGTCTTCTGCAAAATGCTTGTAATGTACCAGTAATATTGCAAATTATGAATCATTATAAAATATATATATATATTTGAATTTATGTAACAGCGGATATTTAGCCTACCTGAAAGAGTTCATGGGCAAGGTCCATTGAAGTATTCATGGCAGAGGACACATGGAAATTACCTGGCCACCACTGGGTAGGTTTTATTTAGTGACTATATACTTATTTTTTGTTTCAATAGAAATGTGGGACAATCATTTTAAATATTTTTTTGCAGCAAATCTTTACTAAAATTTGTGGTTTCTTTAACCATTTAGTTTAAAATCTTCTCACGAGAATATCAAGATGTAAACATTTGATATACACTTACATAAACCTCTTTAGTTAAATTTCTTTAGAATTTTGGTTAACATTCTTCTGATTGAAGATGAAGCTAGTCATCAGGACATGTTTTTCTCCAAGTACAGACAGCAACCTCGTTAAGATCTAGCTTTACCTATCATCTGCTGTGACTGATAGAAATGGCTGTTTCCAACCTCCAGAGTCTCATGTAGATCTACTGTCCTGGGGATGCGATTTTGCAGTAATTAGAGAGTGAATAGGCTTACATTGAAAGCATCGATTGTATGTGAGTTGAAGATGGATAAGTTGGATGTTCTTTGGTCTCTTGTCGATCTACTGTTGAATGAGGGCACTAACATTGATGTCGAATCTATCCAGAAATTTAAGGTGTTTGGACTTATGCATTGTACAAGTAGAACTGGATGCTTGAGGGGCAGAGAGAGGAGTGTGTTTAACCAGCGAACCACTAGAACTATCAGTATACATACCTTCTGTTGTGCCATCTGTTGGGGAAGACTGAGTCTGTCCGGTGTGCCATGACATCAGTTCAGTAAGCAATAACTAACTGATAGAAGCAACACAGTGATGACAGATCTGATTGTTAGATGTTCATATTCCTGTGTTTATGTATACCCTGTTCTATTATGTTTTCTGTACAGTAGCTGATACGCTCTATTTTTGGGAGATCGTATTATGGTTTTCATCATAATTTTATTAACCCCATTAACAACTCTACTTAGTTACTATGTGTAGTATTCTTAGTATAGTGTAGTGCATTATATTGTTATGTTTATTCTCAATAAGGGACACATGAATCCACATTTAAAAAATCCAATAGTGTGGTCTCTGTGGCATAGAGGTTAGGAGCTTACTTCTTGTTCCAAAGATATTTGGTTTACTCCCTCGTGGAGTCATTGGGATATTTTCCCAGAGATAACTGATATCAGTGTAGATGAGATCGAGTTCCTAGTCCTATCATAGATGGGGGGATAGAATGTAGGTCCATGTTCATGTTCCGCATGTAAAAAAACACTGGCCATGCTGCAGATTTCATGCACTGCCACTAAGATCTTTCTGGGTAAGAAATAGATAGCAGCACACATGGTTATTCACCGAAGTGTGATGGTGATGATCCAATCAATCATAAAAATCAAATAGTTCAACATCATGTAACATGTCCATTGGAGAACGTTACTCCTATCACAGCCTGCATAAAAACCTCTTGGTCTCACCACCTCTGTTGTCAAAGTCCTATAGTACATACATTTATTCAAATGTTCATTCTTGCATACTATGAACTGAGGAATTTTTTCATTGTGTTTGTGTATGTGTGTACTCTCACCAGACCTATTCAACTTATATAACGAAAACATCATGAGATCTGTAGAAGAAATGACAGGAATAACAGTCGGTGGACATAATATAAACAACCTAAGATATGCTGATGACACAATTCTCATGGTTACAAATGAACAAGATCTTCAAGACTTAATAGACATACTAGTGAGAGAAATTGAAAAGAAAGGATTAAGCATGAGTATAAAGAAAACAGAGGTTATGGTTGTCTCCAAGAAACAAGGAACACCAACATGTAATATCAAAATAAATAACACAACACTGAAACAAGTCCATCGATTCAAGTATCTGGGAACATTCCTAACATCAGATGGAAGATGTACAACAGAGATTAGGAGTAGAATAGCTCAAATGAAAGCAGCTTTATGAAAATGAAGAACACACTATGCGTGAACTTACTACCAATGACACTGCGAAAATGAGTACTCCAGTGCTATATTGAACCAATACTTATGTATGGAAGTGAATCATGGACAATGAACAAACAATCAATACAATCATTGGAAGCCACAGAGATGTGGTTTTACAGAAGAATATTGAAAATTCCATGGACAGCAAAGAAAACAAATGTGGAGGTTTTAAATCAGGCCTGTACACAAAGAAACCTTATCAAAAGAATAAGAATCTGACAATTAAGGTTCTTTGGGCATATAATGCGAAGAGAGGGTTTAGAACATTTGGTGACTACAGGTAAAATTCAGGGAAGGAGAGATCGTGGAAGACAGAGGGAGAAGATGTTGGATGGCCTGACATCATGGTTTGACAAAATATCAACGTCAGAACTGATTACATGCACCAAGCAGAGACAGTTGTGGAGAGACATGATCGCCTACGCCGGCAGGCATGGCACTTTATTGATTGATGTGTGTTTTAATTCTAATGTTTAATTTTTACTATTTATTGTTATGTTTTTGTGGCTACATGTTATTGTATTTGTGAGGTCCTGTAATTGATTTCTAACATTTCAAGATATTTATACACTATTTATACATTATATTTCTGCATGAAAATTTTCCATCCCAGGTCTGACAGCTCAGCCAAGATTTATGATCGTCATGGGGATCTGAAAGGAAATGTTACTCTCCCAGGGTTTGTATTTTCTTGAATAGAGACATGTTTGTTGTATCTTTAAATCAGTTAATTCTCAGAACTGATGTCATTGCACTAAAGGTAGACCTTTATGTGCATGGTTTCATGGATGACAGGGATCACAGATAGCGAATTTGATAACATGCTGCAGTGAAAATTCTGGGGTTTGATGCCATGTTTGATACAAAATTCTGTGTGTGTTCATGATTGGACTACAGCAAACCCTGATCCTTTACTTGGGGATTTAATTAACAAGTACCTTTGAAGTCACAGTAAGATTTGCCTGAGCATAAAAATGTACGTCCCTTGCTGAAGTTGAGCACATAAAAGAACTTTTGGGAGCTAAAAATCGAGAACAGCAGGCTGAAAAGTTGCTGCCCATGCGAAATTCATTAGATAGATTAAAAATAAAATTCCTACAAAATATTTCCACTATCTTAAAAAATGCATCATGGACCCTCGACGGATCCTCAAAGTTTTGTGCACTGTCATTGAGATCTTCCTGTGTAAGAAAGATCAGAGCACACATGGTTACTCACTGAAATACAATGATGATGGTCCAATTAATCAATCAATTGATCAGTTTACTTTTTGACTTTATTTCATAGTGATGCTGTAAGTTGTTATTGTACTTGTAAGACAAAGCAATCCCTTGAAACTTTGCTTCCTATCCACAGACGATGTACAGGGCTTGGCTGGGACAATGAAGGTGATACATTAGCTATGATCTGCGAAGGTTCTCATGCCATTTTCCTGTGGGACACAAACACTCAAAGATTCACAGAGATTGACAGTGGTCTCAAGTAGGTATAGGACCAGAGTAGAACATCTTGTTAGATTCTGAAAAGCTTTTTCAGAAAAACCGGTGGTTTAAACATAGGTACTTACTTGAGCATACACTGCCATGTGTTGGTGAAGTATTAGATGTCTCAGATTATGATACCTTAGTACTATTGTTCATTTAAGGATCATCTGCATCGGACATGTCCATAATTGCTCCAATCTCCTCCCAAGCATATATTTAAGTGTGTTTAGACTAATAACTCCTGTTCTGGGCTGGTTGATATATCTACTTGGATTTCTCTCATGGTTTCCAGTCTTACTGCACCTATTGGTATGCATAGCTTGTGCAACCAAGATAGAGAATACCCTTGATCTTTTTAGTTGAAATCTTCAGAGTGCATGTTTTCTCTTAGAGCATTGCTGAAATCGCTTTTGCCCATAGAAGACCCATTCTTGATCGCAGCATTGCTCGCTAGTGCATCAACTCTCTCATTGTCTTAGTACTAGATATGAGTTACTTTTCTTTCCATTGGAGATAGATAGTGAGTTCTCTTAACTGAAGATGAGATAGTCAATTCGCTTTATTGTGGATGAGGTAGTCATGGGGGATGATATTGTTGTATATACAGATTGCTCTGTTCTTCATTGTGAGAAATAAAGCTGGGTTTTAATAGCTAGCAACCCAGAGCACAACAATATAAATACACTAAACAGAAAAACGCAGACACAGTCTTCAAACTTAGAACAGGACACTGTGGTCTCACATGGCTCTCAGGTACTCGGCTGCCTGCTCCTGTGGGGCACCAAAGCAGTCCCCAGAGCACATCCTGCAAGACTGTCTCAGCCTGAGCAGTGTGAGAATGGAAATCTGGCCAACAAAAATAACACTTCAAAACAAACTATAGGGCACTGGTGAAGACCTCAAGCGCAATGCCTTGTTTATGACACATACTGGAGTAGTCGTATAGCCCTGTTTCACGTGTTCCTACTTCCAGTATAACTTTTCCTTATTAGAAAATCTGTTTATATGTTAGTTTTAAATTTTGGTTTCTTTTAGATGTTTAGTTTTTCACAATTATTAGATTATGAATACTGACAAAGTTGAATTACACACTTCTACAAGAGATTGAAACACATTTTTAAACTTATAAAATAAGACTAGCTATACTTCCTTCTTTCTTGCTGTCAAAACGTTCAGTGCCTTGACTCAGCAGAAATTTAACAAATTATATATTTGTACCTGTGTCTACAACATTGAGTTTTACAATTATTTAAGGTTAGAGTTCATTGTCTGATTGTATATGTTAGGTCTGTCGTAAAAGGAGTGCAAATATTTAAAAAGTTATTGCCATCACTAAGATATGTTTTCTCACAGAGATGGCTTGTCATTCCTGTTGTGGTCAAAAGTTGGAGCATTTCTTGCTGTTGGGACTGCCAAAGGAAATTTACTAATATACAATCACCAGACTTCAAGGTTGGTGTTGATGGTTGCCTTAAGTAATATAAATGTATTGCTTAAATAAACTAAATCACTTATAATAAAAAATAGTTTATGGACGATTCAGACAGATATTCATTGCATCTTCGAGGTGGCTTTCTGGAACCATATTATGAAGATCACTTTATGTGTCATACTTCCAATCCATGTTTTGAAATGTGCAAAGAAAAGAACTGCAGCATGTATGACTGGCATTTATAGCTACCTCAAATCTCCAGTCTTATGTAGATTTGCTGTCCTTGACACATAGGACTTATTGTTAACAAAGGAACTACTTTATGGCTTTGAAGGTACCTTTAGTTAAAACTGTCAGCAAGGATATGATCTTAGTTAAAACTGTCAGCAAGGATATGATCTTAGTTAAAACTGTCAGCAAGGATATGATCTTGGTTAAAACTGTCAGCAAGGATATGATCTTGTGGAGAATAAGTGAAAATGAAGTGTGGCTTTTATAGGCAGAGACCCTACAAGGGCAGATCTGATTTTGCTGTAACCATTGTTCATTTGAGGATCATCTACATCAGACATATCCATAATTGCTCCGATCTCCTCCCAAGCATCTAATTCAGTGTGTTTAAACTAGCAACCCCCGTTCTGTGTTGATTGATATATCTACTGAGGAGGTTCTCTCTTGGTTTTTGCCGTCTTGTCGCACCTATTGGTATGCATAACTCGAGTTACTACTCATATCGGAGATGGACAATAAAATGTAGGTCCTGTGTTCAATTTGAGCACGTAAAAGAACCCTTTGGAGTTCAAAATTTAGAAGAACAGGCTGGAAAGCCACTGCCAGAGCAAAATTCATTCAAAAAAGATGCAAAATAAAATTTTGACAAATTATCTTCATCATCTTCAAAATTATATCGGATACCCTGATCGGTGCTATGGAGCTCGTGCACTGCATCTGAGGTCTTCGTGTGTAAAAAATAGATCAGAACACACATGGTTATTCGCTGAAGCGCAATGATAATGGTCCTATCAATCATACAACAAAGTTGAGATATTTTTTCTCTGTGTATTATTTACTCGACATCAATTTCATATTAGTCCTGTTACATCTGAGCTATTTTATTGAATTAGGCCTTACCGAATCAAACACTAGAGGGTTATGGGTTAACTTTCACGCTCAGCGTCCCATACATGAGGAAAGAAATTGACCCTCCTACCTCCTACACACTTAGGTTTAAAAATGTGAAGTAGCAGGCACTTTCTACTCTAAGGTCCACAAAGGTTATGAGAAGTAAAGAACCCACTTTCATACCATATCAAATATTAACGATTTATAAGTAAATAAAGACAATTTATTCTTCTATTTTCTTTTCTCTAATTCTGTTTTACCTCACAGTGCAAGGATAGGAAGAGATTTCTAGAACAAGATTTTATGTGTGTTTCATAAACAGTGTTTTTCTCTGCCTCTTTTATCTCTCAGGTCCACTTTTTGCATGGACAACCTTCTGTTTTGTATCCACTGTATCTGAGTAACATTGCTCTTTGAGGCGCAGTGTCGGTTGGTAATCTGCTTATGTGGCCGAACCATTTAATTTGTTGTTTCTTGATGCAGTTCTTGACAAGCTATTTGTTTGAATAAAACAATGTATACAGATATTCAATAATATTAAAAATAATTCAATTTATTTGCAGGAAAATTTCAATAATTGGAAAACATACAAAGAAAATCACTTGTGGTGCATGGAGTGCTGAGAACTTGCTTGCTTTGGGGAGTGATGACAAAACAATTAGTATCAGCAATGTTGATGGAGACACATTGAGACAGACACAGCTTAGAGCAGAACCTTCAGACATTGAGTTCTCAGAGATGAAAGGAGATGAGCGTAGTTCTGTAGGAGAAAATACAGTATGTTCTTCTTCTTTGTCTATCCTGAAAAGAGTATTTCTTTTATTGTGTTACAGATTATAACAAAGCTATGATCAATCAATCAAGTGCCATGCCTGCCGACATAGGTGATCATGCCTCTCCACAACTCTATCTCCTTAGTGCAGTTTAATCTGTTCTGATGTTGATCTTTTGTCGAACCATGATGTCAGACCATCCAACATCTCCCTCTGTCTTCCAGGATTTCTCCTTCCCAGAATTTTATCTGTTGTCACCAAATGTTCTAAACCCCTTCTTCACATTATATGCTAGAAGAAACTTGATTGTCAGATTTTTATTTTTTCGATAAGGTTTCTTTGTGTGCCTGCCTGATTTAAAACCTCATCATTTGTTTGCTTTGCTGTCCACAGAATTTTCAGCATTCTTCTGTAAAACCACATCTCTGTGACTTCCAACGATCATATTGAATGTTTGTTCATTGTCCAAAGCTATGATACTTGCATCTTTCAACCACACACATTTGTTTACAGCCACAGTTTCAGTTTGAAATCTTTACACTCTTGTTTCCTGTGCCAGGCATGAACATATGGTTTGTACTCTCATCTCCATATTGGCATTTCTCCTGGCGAATCTTTCTGACATCGTCGTATTGAAAGACTTTCTTTCAAATTCCAAAGAGTTGTTTGGTAATATTGTATAGAGTAACAGTGCCATGAACCAGGTAGTTAACTATTTCTGAGTAGACTTTGCCATTATTTTGTTACAACCTCAAGACATGCTAACAATTATAGGATTGATTCTTTCTCAGCAGATGTCTCCAGTAAGTTTGACCATGGCTATGATCATGTCTAACGACAAGGTTTTAGTCACTGTGTTTCCTGACTGTGATACCATTGTACATCCCATCTATTGCATTAAAATATTGATGGTTATAAATGTTGAATTAGAAAAAGAAAGGGATGTATTGCAGAACTGAAGAGTAGAATCCACAGTTACTATATGTTATTGCAATCTTGTTCAAGTAGTATCATTTTCCTGGCGTAACATCACTTTCATCACAGCCCGCCTGATAAACTATGTTTCTAGCGAGTTCTCTCACCTCCTCCTCCAGCATCATTTTCAAGAGTTCTTTGATGCCCTGCTGCGACCTTCATCTTGGTCATCCCCTGCGTTGTACTCCAGGAACCATGCCTTCCATTACCATCTATCCAAACCATTGTGACGTTTAACATGACCAAAATATTTCATCTTCGGGGACACAATGTTATTTATGAGCCAATGCTCCTCGATATGCATTGTTATGATTACTATAAAATAACTGACATCAAATGAAAGAATAAAACTAGTCACAACAGAGATGAAGTGTCTACGAAGAATGCTGGGGGTAACAAGAAGAGATCGGTTGAGAAATGAAGACATCAGGAACAAAGTGGGTACAACATCAGTACTGAACTTCACCAAGAAACAACAAATTAAATGGTTCGGCCACATTTGCAGATTACCAACAGACAGTGCACCTCAAAAAGCAATGTTGTTCTGAAACAATAGATACAAAGCAAAAGGCTGGCCACGCAAAAGGTGGACCTCAGAGATAACAGAGGCGACGTTGGACACTATTTATGAAGCGCACACAAGGGCTCGTTCTAGAAATCTCTTCTTATCCTGACGCTGTGAGGCAAACAGGATTGGGGAAAAAAGAAAGACTCATGTTTTTGATAAATATAACATTTTTACAAATGTGATGAGACACAAAAAATAATATTATGATTACTACAAAATGATGTTTGGTTATGATAAATATAAGATTTTCATAAATTTGATGACACACCAACAAAAAATATTTCATTTGTTACAGGTAAGTGTAAATGTTGCCAAGAAGACATTGTTCCTGTTTAACATCAATGAACCAGACAATCCCATAGAACTAGCCTTTCAAACTCATTATGGATCCATTGTTGCTTATAAATGGTAAGTTTTGTTTTTTATCTATATCATAATTTTTTATTGTTATTTGAAATTGCAGAAATTTTAAGACATGAGTTTGGCTAGTTTACCAAAAACTACAGACCTTCATAAATATATGTTTACTCAGAATAGAGAAACTGAGATGGTATGATAAGATTACGAACAATGAACTCAGAGAAAGAACTAAGCAGATACCAGTGGAAAAAGAACTAAGGAAGAGACCTGACGAGGGATAGGACACATGTTGCGAAGACCAGCTGGAAAGATTGCAAAATTGATATTGTTTTGGAAACTGCAAGGGAAGAAGAGTAGGGTAGGCCTAGAAATACCTGGAGAAGAGAGCTGGTGACTTATTTTAAAAAAGATAAACAAGACTGGGAAAGAATTGGAAGGGATGACAGGGGAGAGAAATATGATTTAAATCAGATTTACTAGTTAAAACTTTTGTACATATTTTCTAGATTTGTTTTCAAATTTTCAGGTATGGGGATGGATATATTCTAATAGGATTTTCTCATGGATATTTTGTAGTCATATCAACTCATCCTAAGGAGATCGGGCAGGTAACAAGTTGCTAATTGTGAAAGGAAACTGTGTTGTTTCTTCTATCGATTAGTTCATTGTTGTTTGTCAGATTACTTTGATTGTTTTTCTGTTTGGTCCTTTATCTTCTGAATATAATTATTCTGTTAAAAAAAACTTTATGTGCCTTTATTTGCTTTTAATTACTGTATTTTAATATTAATATCAATTCAGGACAGAGTTTTTGGTATAATATTAGTTAGGCCTCTTTTAATAGTAACTCAAGCAATGAGGAACTACATTTATCCGACATCTACCAATTCTCATGAGTACAGGTTAACTGAGAGTATGCTGCATTTATTCACTATTTGAAAGTATTAAATAAAAGCTGATCAACATTTCTATTCTTTAAATATTTTTGACAGTTTATTAGCATTTAATTGTCTCAGTATATTTCTGATACAGTCAACTACTGTTAAGTATATAATAATATATCTGATATGGTAAACCCTTCTCATGTAGGAATGTTTTCAAGCACGCAATCACAAGAATTCCCTCACTGGTGTTGCTATTTCTACCTCGCTTGGAAAGGCTGCTTCTTGTGGAGATAATTGGTAAGAATCATCATCAAATTGGTAAGATCATCGTCTTTACTGGGTAGGGGATGTGGTAAACATAACACCGCCCACCTTCCCAGTGCTTTTCCTGGCACCCAACTGAGGCTGTCGACCTGAGAGCTATTACGGTTGAAAACATTTTCAACAACCACTGTGAAATTGAACCCGGGCCACTAGCTGAAAACAAAGACTATGCAAGGTAAAAAAAAAAACCGCACCCAATTTTTCCTGAGATAGAGAAGATTATCGGTTTAAAAATAGTATAAAATATGTGGGAGAGCTGGAAAGAGTTGCAAGAGATAGCTAATGTTAGCAAGACTTGGAATGAGTTGGTTGACAGCCTATGCGCCAACCGAGATTAAAAAGATACAAGAGAGAGAGAGAGTTTTGTTCCTTTTTTAACTGTTGGCTAGAAAACTAAAAAGTTTACAGCCAAAGAATTGACTTCATTACATTGGTTTTTACCCCATATGACTTGGTCCCTCTGCAGAAATTGCACTGCATCACAAAGCACGAACTCAGGTTAAAGCACGAACTCCGTTGCTCCTGCAACAATCCTAGGATCTCTGGAAAAATGCACCAGTGAACAGAATTGTGCAGTCCAGATTCAAACCCATGACTTTTGGAATGCAAGGCAAGGGTTTAACCACTTAGCCACAGAGACCCCCTAAAACTTGTAGAAAACTGTTTGGATTGAGCAGAAATATCTTCATGACCAACTGTTTCATAACACAGCTGTTTTTGTGTTTTATTTTAGAAGATGATGTATCCACATGTGTGCTGTTAGAAACCAGCCATCTGCAATAATTTGCCTCCAAAAATTGTATTTTATCTGCAGTATCAAGATACATGACTTGTCCGACCTGAAAGAAATGTATGCAATCATTACACTAGAAGAGGAGAACGGTCTTGATCGTATCTCCTGGACTGATGATGGGCAGTTGCTTGCTGTTTCAACTCCTAAAGGAAGCCTGCATGTATACTTAGTACGTCTGCCAATGTTGTCTTCCACACACCAGACACGAATTGCCTACCTGACCTCATTACTAGAGGTCACCATAGAGGACAGTGTTGCACAGGTAATTGTTTTATTTTGGTAGTTGTAAAAAGTAATGTTTTCATGCTGGTCTGATGGTTATAGCCTAGAAATATAGTGTAATACATGATGTAGAAGTCTATATGTTAGCTTATTTTTGTCATGCTCTTTGTGGCACTCTTCTTCTAAAAGGACCTTTACTCCTCCTGTACAAGTTAATGACCTTGTGGAGAGAGTGTTTCATTACTTACGTTAATATTTAAAAAATATTTTCCACCAAAAAAGTCAATTTGCTTATTTCTACCATTTTTGTTTGCTTTACTGCGGGCTATTTATATATATTCTTTCTTACTTTTTTTTGTATCCTGTTTTACCTCACATTGTCAGGATAAGAAGAGATTTCTAGAACATACTTTTGTGTGCGCTCCATAAATAGTGTTTTACCGCTCTGTTATTTCTGTGGTCCACTTTTGCTTAGACAGTTTTCTGACATCCAATATATGTATATTGTAATCTAATATGACTTTTAAGATTATATTAACCATTATAGTTATGATTGACATTTCAGGATGAACCTGTAACAGTTCATGTGGAAGTGGAGCCCTCTTTCTTAGGGATTGGTCCATTTCATGTTGGAGTTGGAATGAACAACCGGGCCTGGTTTTATTTGTTGGGAGAGTCAGGTTAGACACAGTTCTTGAAATACTTCTATTTATTTCTTTTGAATCACATCTTTAATATTTTATTTTATTTCTTTTGTAGTCCTATTTTCTTTTCTAGTTCCCATTTATTTCAGTTATTGTAGTTCCCTTCTGTTTTATATTTTCTTTCTTTTGTCCTCTACTTTTTTGCCATTAGGCATCGCAGGTTTAACTGATGATCGGTTTCTGAGATAGTGCACTCTCGGCCACTTGATATGCTGTGGTATTGTGGAGTTTTAAGATGTCTGTAACTGCATCAACCCATCTTTTCTTGGTCTGTCCCTTCCTCTTGATGATTCCATTTTCAGGTTGTACGCTTTTGCAACTGTTGTATTTGGGTTCATTCTCACCAAGTTACCAAACCATGTAAGTGTTTTTCAATGAATCTAAAAGCAGGTGTTGTTCCGGCTGTTCTTCTAATTTCCTAATTTCTTATATGATCTCTTCTTGTTTTATTTGCTGCTTTCCTCAAGCATCTCATTTCACAGGTGGTAATTTTCCTTTATTGTTCTTTTGTCAGTGCCCATGTTTGGCACTGGTAGCACAGTGTTGGTATGAATATTGCATTTCTACTACTTATTGTAGTAGATTGTTATTCTTATTGTAATTCCCGTTTATTTCAATTATTATCATCATCAGGTGCCATGCCGGCTGGCGTAGGCGATCATGGATCTCCACAAATCTCTATCTTTGGTGTTTGCTAACAATTCAGATGTTGACGCTCTACTGTGCCATGAAGTCAGGCTATCCAAAAATTTTCTCTTTGTCTTCACCTGTCTCATACACCTCGATTTTACCAGTTGATACAATGTGTTCTGAACCTCCCCTCCTCATCACATCTCTGAAAAATGATGACTACCTCTTTCTCATCTTGATAAGTTTTCTCTGTGTTTTAACCTCATTCAACACATCAACATTAGTGATTTTAGCAGTCAATGGAATTCTCATCATTCTTCTGTAAAACCAAATCTCTGTGGCCTCCAGAGATTTTTCGATCTGTTTGTTTATTGTCCCAGCAATATCCTTTGTAGACCCAAAAATGTTTCCACTATACAGGGAGAACAGGTCTGGTGATAATACGGATCCTTGTCTAACACCATTTTTGATCTTCTGGAAAGTTCCTATCTTTTTGTCTATTCTTATAGCTGCTGTTTGCTGCCAATATATATTCTGAATGACTCTTAAATCTTTGCTGTCGATGTTTAAGCTCTCTAACATTTTGAAAGTTCTTGATGGTTTACTTTGTTGAATACCTTGCTGTAGTCTATAAAGCACAAGTATAGTTCAGTTTTACTTCTATTGATCTTTCTATTAGTGTTCTTTGGATATATATAGCGTTGTTTGTGCCCTTCCATTCAATTATTATAGTTCCCATTTATTTCACTTATTATAGTTCCCATTTATTTCACTTATTATAGTTCCCATTTATTTCAATTATTATAGTTCCCATTTATTTCAATTATTGTAGTTCCCATTTATTTCAATTATTATTGTTCCCATTTATTTCAATTATCATAGTTCCCATTTATTTCAATTATTATAGTTCCCATTTATTTCAATTATTGTAGTTCCCATTTATTTGCCTTTAACTATAAATCAACAGCGCAGTCAATGGTCAGCACACATGGTTGTATCTATTAAGCAGCAGCAATCTGATACATTTGTTACTGTTTATAATTACTCTAATTGTTACAGCTGATTATTTGTACCTTAGATACAGTCCTCCTACTTTTCTTTCATTCTCTTGAAGTACTGTATATATATTCAATGTTGTCTCTGGTATAAGCTTCACTGTATTTTGTAGCTTACACTGGGGTATATGTAGTTTTCTTGCATATGTTAGTTCACTAGGCCAGTGAAGTTTTCTGAATAAGACACAGTCTAAGTGACATATGAGATGACAGAACTCATGGTTAGCAAACTAGAGCTTAGTTTAGTTTAGTTTAGTCATCAGATCATCATCACTGCGCATCGAACCAATTAGTATATAAGTGCTCCAATCTCCTTCTCAGTATGTCTCTCAGCATGTGTCAACTAACGACACAAGTCCTTTGTTGGTTTACTATTTTTCTTTAGCTACCAGTATAGTACTCTTGTCTAGCTATACCACATTTGACTTGGTATTCTTGCAGTCTGGTTATGGTTGTAGATTCATTACTATTACTTGAATCATTTACACCCCTCTCTCCCTTAGGGAATTCAGAAAAGAGCCGGGGCTTACCAAGACCGTACTCAATCTTCATGTTGTCATCATAGTAACAGACTGCATCACTGCAGCCTCACTAAGCAAGTATGGATTGAGGAAGTTAGAATATCTGTCCCACAAATGGCATTCTGAAAATAGTTGTGTCAGTCAAAATACCATGATATCAAAACTTTGTTGTATACTGTGACACAGCATAACAAATGCCCTTATCTACTACTACTACTGCTGCTACTACCGTCGTTACTTTCGTAATACCATTTTTTAGAGCGGTGTAGGACAGGGGAAATAAGCCTGTGGAATTTAATGGCCACATGGATAGTGCAATTGCAACGAAACTGTTCAGGTTAGGATTTTTCTTTATGCCCCTGACAGAAAAAATGAATAAGGAAGAAGAATACATTTCCTAATTTGTAATTTATTTAACTACTTTTCCAGGTCCTGAATTGATGAAGGAAAGTAGGGAGTACCTTGGAACTGTCCAATCTTTAGGTATCAATACTGAATATGCTGCTGTTTACTTTGATGGTAAAGTCCAGCTACATACGGTAAGCATTTCAACTATCATCATTATCATCATCAGTTCTCACTGCGCTCAGAGCCACATATGGTAGAGAGAAAAAAGTGTCCACTCACTTCACTCTTGTGCCTTTAACAATGGCTTCCATATCTTTGTGAGCAGTTTAGGTTTTTCTGTCTTTGTTTCTGTGTTTTTTTTACAATGTGGGGTTGCCTATGCCAGCACATATCCGACCCCTTTCAGTCGCCTTTTATGATATGCGCGAGGGGACATTTGTTTCTTTTTTTTTCACTACCCTAGAAACCTATTTGTTGTTGTGAATGGTGTTAAGGAAGTTTTTTTAGCTCAAACTTCAAGAAGGTCATATACCTGCAAAATTTGTGGGGAACCATTATATTGCGCCAGTACATAAATTTGTTGTAACAGGTGCTGTTAATCAACATGTTTCACATTTGGACATTTCCACAGATTCTCTTTCCGCAGAAGTTTAGGGATTTGCATGCTATTTATGATTATTTTTATACCTTTCCATTGCCCGAGTGGTTACCGGGCCCAAATTTGGGGTGTAAAGAATAGAACCACTGTTACCTGCCATGCATGTCGTAAGAGGCAACTAAGGAGGTTTGGCTGAAATCGGATTCATGGGTCCGCTAGGGAATGCTAACCTGAAACAAATGCTTGCAGAAAACGGATGCACCAGGCCGTAAGGCGATTAACATGGTGCAACGACCCTCACAATGAGGAATGGGATAATGGATTCTACGGTCGCCAATCTGCCTCAGAGATTTAGCCACACAGTAAGAATGTCAGACCTACCATCACAAGGGTGGCCAAAACTTACTGCGGGAAGAGGTCAGCACAAACGGGAAGCAGAAATCATAGGAAGTATATCCTACAGAACTGCCCCCAGTATGCAGACTTGAGAAGAAAGAGGTGGCCCACTTACACCAGCGTCCAAGACAAACTGTATGGCGTGGCTGATAATCTGAGACAGATGGCTGCCTTTATTAGAGAATCGAAATCCTAATCTAGTGAGAACACATAAGAAGAAGAATACCTTTCCATCATGGCAAACAATAGTATGTAAGCTGTGCTTTCTTTTACTTTTGTTGCCGTGACTCCCAGGTTAGGAGAGCCACAGTAGCGTTACTGTTAGTGAACTTGATTCTTAGGCTAGTGGTCCGAGTTCAATTCCACAGTGGGTGTGAAATTTTGTTCCACCTGTAACAGCTCTCAGGCCGAGCCAGCCTCATTTGGGCACCAAGAAAAGCACTGGGAAGTAAAGATGGCACAGCATGATGTTGACCACATTACTACAAGTGTCGATGATCAAAGAAAAATATGGACCTAGCACTTTCTTTTCTTTCTTTCTTTCTCGAATCCTGTATGCCTCACAGCGTCAGGTCAGGAAGAGATTTCTAAAACGGGCCCTAGTATGCGCTTGCAGATAGTCTCTTTCGTCGCCTCTGTTATCTCTGAGGTCCATCTTTTGCGTGGCCGGCCTTTTGCTTTGTACCCATTGTATCGGAGCAGCATTGCTCTTTGGGGTGCACTGTCTGATGGTAATCTGCTTACGTGACCGAACCATTTAATTTGTTGTTTCTTGATGAAGTCTAGTACTGATGTTGTACCCACTTTTTCCTGATGTCTTCATTTCTCAACCGGTCTCTTCTTGTTACACCCAGCATTCTGTGTAGACACTTCATCTCTGTTGTGACTAGTTTTCTTCTATCGTTGTTGTCAGCGTCCAGGTTTGGCACTGGTAACATAATGTGGGAGAAAGATTGTGTTGAACATTGCTCTTTTTGTGTTCATGGTGACGTGTTTGCATCTTAAAATTGGCGCCATTTGCCCTATCATTTGATTTGCTTTGTTGCATCTGTGTTGAATTTCATTAGTTATTCTTCCATTTGCTGAAAAAATGCTCCCCAGGTATGTGAAATCTTTTACTTGATTTAGTAGATGATTATCGATGGAGATGTTGGTAGTGTTTTCCTCTCTGGCGAATGTTACCTAGCACTGTATTACCCAATATACTTCGAGGTATAAAAAGGGCTCTTTTACTTACTTTTTTAAAACTTTATTCCCAGGTTGTAGCCCCAGTGTCATGGTCTTCTGTTTTTCTCTTATACTACTTGTGGGGTTTAAGTAATAGCGACTACTTTCACCATATACCAACTTGCTAGTTCCGTTGCCGGATAAGACAAAAAGATTGTTAATAATAAAATTCTGACCTGGTAGGTGTCTACTTTCTCCAAGATGAGTTAAGAGCCCAGTAAAGCTGTGACCTCACAGCCTCAGTTTCCAATGTGCATCACATGAAGGTGTTTATGTCTTGATTGTTCTATGAGTCGTTGACAGGCAACTTATTTCATTTTTCACACTTCAAAAGAGAAACTACCAAACCCTAATTCAACAGTTGCAGTGTGAAGCTCCTAGCCACCCCTTGCACATTAAACTATACTCTAATAAGATACAAATTTTAATCCATGGCAATGATTCATATAACAAACTGAACCAATCTGTGTCGAGAAAGGTCTTTCACAATTGCTTTGTGGAATTTCAGGGGCATTGTGCCACCGTGTGCCCTGATGTGTTCATGATTATATCTTGCTATTTTTATTTATCTATCATTAATTATATGGTGGATGTATGATTAATTATATAGTGAATTTAGAATTAATTATATAGTGAGTGTATGATTAGTAATTTGATGAATGCATGATTTAAAAGATTAATTATGTGGTAAATATATGATTAATTATGTAGTGAATATATGATTGAAAAGATTAATTATGTGGTTAATGTTATTGGTTACTAAACTGAGATGTATGATTAATTATGTAGTGAATGTAAGATTAATTATGTGGTGAACATATGATTAATTATGCTGTGAATGTAGGACTAATTATGTGATAGAGGTATGATTTTGTCTGAGATGAAAATGTGGTCAATGCTGTTACTAAAGGACTCTGCACAGTGATGATAGTGCAGACTTTTGCTATGTGTGATCTTTCAGATTGAGGGAGATAGAGCAGAAACCAGTGATGAAAGGGAGTCTAAGCTCTTCCCAGATCCAGATCAGAAAAATTGCAAGATCACTTGTCATGCTATGACTACAGACTTTCTCATCTATGGAACATCAGTAAGTTTCTTAATGTAATCATCTTGCTTGAATACATCAACGTCATTTATCTCCTTATCTGGATCTAAAGAGTCTAAAGCCGAAGGATTGACTTCATTGCATGGGTTTTTCCCAGGTTTAGCAAGTGATCCACCTACGTCCTGCATAGTAAGTAAAGTAAAGGAACCCTTTCATACCTCGTGGTATATAGGTCAATACAGTGTTAGGCCTGTATTTTCATTGACCGTCGGCACACGATGGGTGATGTGGTCAGCATCACGCCGGCCGCCTTTACTTTCCCAGAGCATGTCTGGTACCCAGTTGAGGCTGGGTTGACCTGAGAGCCGTCGTGGTCGGGAAAAATTCCACGCACATTGCGGAGCTGAACCCAGACCACCAGCCTTGAGAAGCGAGTTCACTAACAACTACGCTACTGCGGCTCTCTACGTCCTGCATACTTTGTTTTAAACATGTGAATAAACAGAAATTTCACACCCTATGGCCAGCATAGGCTACATGACAATTTTACTCATTGCATGAATTTTCTATTTTTTTTAGATCAAAACTTATTAGAAGATGTAATCTTGAGACGTAGAGACATTTTACTTCAAATGTGGCATGAGTCTGCAGGGGTCCCCCTACAAAGATGGACAAGATGTGTGTGTATAACAACTGTAGTTTGAGAACTATCAACATGCATACACTTCACATTTGCTTAAAGAAACTGAGCACCTATGGGTTAGCCTAGATCAGCGGTTCCCAACCTTTGCATTATAACGGACTCCCTTTTAAATACATTTTGCTGCCTTGGACCCCAAAAGTTCTATATAAGAAAATGGACAGAAATTAATTATCTGTGTGTTACAATAGTAAATAATGTTCTCAGACTGCGGAAACTTCAAATGATCTTTCATTTTGTCCTGTCAGACATTTAGAATCCTGTCAGGTCCGGGTCCTTTGATTTCGCAGCGGAACTAGTTTTTAAAATAGTATACGTTTTTAAAATTTGTTTTTCTGCTTGAAATGTCAAAGATCATAATATTTCTTCAAGTGCTTGAGTACCTCATGGACCCCGAGTTGTCCGTGGACCAAATTTGAGAAATGCTGGCCTAGATTATAGTGATGTCTGTTAACTAAATAATTAATAAAACTTATTTGTGACATTTTCTTGAATCTCTTTTTTTAAAGCTTGGAGGAATCCACTATTTCTTCATTGAAGACTGGAGTTTTGTTGTGGAGCATCGTCATGCTGTAGGTATTCGGAAGCTTTTCCCAGACTCAACTGGAGCACATGTTGTATTTATAGACGATCAGAGTGAAGCACATATTTACAGTTCTGTAAGAATTCTATTGTTTTTATGTTTCATTTAGAACATTAAATTTGTTATTTTGATATGTATGGAATGTGACTCTTTCCGTACACAGTTATTTCCTTAGTTGTACATGGTTAATTCATGGGTGGTAAAAAAAAAGAATTAAAAAAAAATTGTAACTTCTTAACTCTTTCCACGCACAGTTATTTCCTCAATTTTTAAGCAGTTAATTCAAGGGAAGTAAAAAAACCATTCCAACTACTTGTCAATAAATAAACATATATATATATTATTATATACTAAATTGAAGAAACCTGGACAAACCAATAGAATAACAAGGTTGAAAAGTAGTATAAGTAAAATAGTAGAAGTAAAACTAGAAAGACTTCTTATAAGGAAGCAACTCTATGGTGCGGTGTGCGGCTTAAAGTGTGCAACGGACTTCCGCCGTGGCGCAGTGAGCGCTTAAACGTGGAAAGAGTTAATAAGTAAACATATATATATATATCTTATTATATACTAATTTGAAGAAAAGTGAACAACCTATTAGAATAACAAGGTTAAAAAGTAGTAGAAGTAAAACTAGAAAGACTTGTATGAGGGAAACAACTCGAATGGCAAAGTGTACATTGAATGGCGTCTAACGGAATACTTTGTGCGCAGTGTGCGCGATTGGCATGGAAAGAGTTAAATCAATTTAATATTGTCAAAGTTCTTGAAATTATTGTTTTTTTTATTTAGCTGTAATGTTATGTTAAACAAACACAAAGCTGAGAATCTTTCAATCAAATGTGAAGTCAATGTTGCTCAATGGTTCAGAAACATGGAGGACAACAAAAGAAACCACAAGAAAACTGCAGACCTTCATGATTGGACGCTTACATAGAATAGAGGGACTGAGATTATATGATTAGATTACAAATGAGGAACTTAGAAAGAACTAAGCAGATACCAGTTAAGAAAGAGGTAAGGAAGAGACGCTGGCAATGGATAGGACACACATTGAGAAGACCTACCGGAAGCATTACAAGACAGGCAATGTTTTGAAACCCACAGGGAAAGAGGACTAGGGGAAGGTCTAAACATACCTGGAGAAGAGAGCTGGAGACTGATATGAAAAGGTAAAGACTGATGGTAAAACATGGAAAGAATTGGAAGGAATGGCAGGAGAGAGGAAGATCTGGAAGAAGTTTGTTGAAGACCTGTCCTCCGTTTGAAAGTGAAGAAAAGAGAGAATGTTATGCCATATGATTCAATCAGTGTTCATTGAACTGAAGAAATCTGGAAATAATTAAATCAACATCAACTAAAGGTAAGGTAAAAGGTAAAGGTAAAGGAACCCTTTCATACCTTGGGGTATATAGGGCAATACAGTGTTAGGCCTGTATTATTCATTGACCGCCGGCACACGATGGGTGATGTGGTCAGCATCACGCCGCCGCCTTTACTTCCCAGAGCATGTCTGGTACCCAGTTGAGGCTGGGTCGACCTGAGAGCCGTCGCGTCCGGGAAAATTCCACGCCCACTATGGGAGCTGAACCCGGACCACCAGCCTTGAGAAGCGAGTTCACTAACAACTACGCTACGCTGGCTCTCAACATCAACTAAAGGTTTTTAAAATTATTATTATTGAAAACATGTACAGTTTTAGAACCACTGGGGATTGATTGTCTGACTGTATATTTTATGTCTGCCGTATAGGAACTCTGATTTTCGTCACTTACTTTGTATCCTCTGCTTTGTAGGCCTTTTTGATCGAAACATTGCTGTATATTATTTTTGCACTTTCTAATAATACAGTACTTTGTTTTTAATGTGTTTCACAATTGGTGTCACAATATAAATTCTACTCTTCCATCTGAGGCCATGTGTTTTTCTGATCCATGTTCTGTGTTTACATAATATCCATATGTTATTAGGTATGTTTTCTATGTATATACTGTTTTCAGTAATGATAGATAATCAAAGTAACACAAGTTATTAGGACCCTCTTGTTGATGTATTAATAAAGTGTTCATGAAAGGGAATGTTTACTTTTATGTTTATTTCTTGAATAGCTCATGAAAGTTGAAAGTAGATACTGTATATTTCATACATCTTACCCTTATGTTGTTTCTGATCATATTCTGATTCTGCATGTCTTGTTTAGACTGATGATAAGGTGATAAATGTTACTGAGTTTTCTGCCACGACTCAGGGAGTTCTCTGGGAAAACTGGCTACCAGACAAGGTAATTCAAGCTTGGTTTATACTTTGTTTCTATGAAAAATCCCATCAAAGCATTGAAGTAGTCATATTTTTGTGTGTTTTATAATCTCTGTCCAAGAGAAGTAGCCTAAAATATTAAAATGTGATTCAAGTTATGCAGAGTAAACCATACAATAAAAAAATAATATCTTAAATACACTGATGTGACATTTACTTGACTGAATATTTGTTTAGGTTTAGTTTAGTCATCGGATCATCATCATTGCACAGCGAACCAATTATTCCATAAGTGCTCCGATCTCATCCTCACTACATCTCTCAGTTTTTGACAACTAACGATACTGGTTTTTTGTTGGTTTGCTTTTCTTTTTTAACTACCAGTATAGTGCTCTTGATTAGCTACACTACATTTGACCTGATATTCTTACACTTTGGTTAGGGTTGTAGGTTCACCACTATTACTTGAATCATTTACACATCCTCTCTACCTTAGGGAATTCAGAATATCAGCCTGGTCCATTGCTCACCTACTTTTTACAGCAGCCATACCTGCAAGCCTATTGGCGCATTCATTTCACATTTCACCTGCATGAACGTGCACAAAACTGATTTTTGTCAGCTTAGATTTCTTCATTGACTCCAACCATTGTTTCCAAGCCCAACCTGTTTCATTCTTCCTGAACAAACTCATTGAGTCACTGAGAAAACATGCATGGATAAAAGCCTGTGACTCCAGCCAGACCATCACTTTAGTTACTGCCATGATTTCCATAGTGAAACTACTTGTAGTCATTACAAAACCACCATTGTCTTCTTTCACATCCCCTCTGACTTGAGCAGTGACAGCCCATGAGCTCTGCACATGTCGAATCACTGACCCATCTGTGTAAATGATTACATCATTCTCAGACAAGTTTTCATAAATAATATTTTTAGTACACTTACTTTTTGACTGAATTTATGTTTAGTACATCTACTTCTTGATTGAATGGTTCTTTAGCACACTTAATTCTTGACTGAATTTTTTACTATCTTATATCACCAGAATGTGTTCATATCTTATGACATGGAGAAGATGTACACATATGTCTACTGTCCGGACTCAGTTCACGGTAAGGTTAAGTTATATACTCTTTCATTGTTTGTGATCTTCTTCTTCTTTGCATTCGTTCTTACGACCAATTTTAATCACTCTTTGTGATATGTTTGATCTTTGTCAAGAATGTGTATACGTTACACATTGGTTTGGTAGGCCCCCAAACGCATAGACTTCTATAAGCTTAGGACACGTGCATCCGATTTCAGCCAAACCTCCTCAGTCGCCTCTTACGACATGCGTGGCAGGTAACAGTGGTTCTATTCTTTACACCCCAAATTTGGGCCCGGTAACCACTCAGGCGATTGTTTGTGATAAAATATATTATTTTTTCATCCACTTAATCGTACATTACCCCTTTTCCTTAGTTATTTTTATCATTGTTGCTCTCTCTTTCATTTTCTTGTCTGTGTTGCTTATCCTAATTTGATGTCAAAAATGGGACGGGCTAAGGTAAAAATGTATACCAAAGTGTAAGTTAATTGCATATCCTTTACCAGACTTTGCGAATCAACCCCAGCTTTTTAACGCTGTTTGTGATTTTCTAGGCATTATTACGTTCAGTAGTTTACCAAAGTGTAGCACAACAAAATCAACATTTCAAACATAGGACACATAGAAAGAAATAATTTTATACCACAGATGTCATGTTGTTTGCATTCATTCCTATCAAGCAAGTTAGCCTTTCTTTGTAATCAGTATATTTTGTGTAAAGAATGTAAGTATGTTGTGCCCCCACTAGATCCCTACGACATGTAGGACATACACATCAAAATTTAGATCACTGTGTATGTGTATTATCCAGTGGGACACAAATTTGTACAGATGGGTAACTAAGATTTTTTTTACAGAAAATCCCATTTTGAAGTACCACATCCAGCGCCGGATTAGCCTAGTAGCAGAAGTAGCAAATGCTACGGGCCGCGCTTCTAGGGACCCGGCCTATGTGACAGATGAAAATGGAAAAATAACCAGATGTTATATCAAAAACACGCAAGCTGTCTGAATTTTTAAATGTCATTTGTGATGGTGCTGAATCCAACGAAATCGAAGCAGAAAATACAGAAGACGTGTCTCACTGTGTAGTAGATGAAAGCAGTGCCTTAGAAGAATCATCATTAACTGATTCAGTACCAGGTTTTTTTCACCTCTGGACGGAATTATTTTTTAGCTTCAAAAATATTGCACACATACTTTAGTTAAATTAAAATATTGTTTCTAAATATGATTTAAAGTTGAACTTATTATATATCAAATTAAAGATAAATGATTGTACTTTCATAAAATATTTATTGTATGCGAAAATATAATGTTGTGTTGACTGTGCATGACAAATATTAGCATGTAATAAAACAATTAATTGAAATTGTGAGAACAAAAATCCAACTTACCAAGGGCCTTGAGGAACAATATGGTGAATAAGTCAGTGTAACTGCTCTCTTTATATAAGTAATCCATTTATGAATACACAAAAATTAAGAAAATATTGATGGAATATATGGTTTACTAACTGTTCGCAAATTAGCAACACGACCATCTTTGAAGAAATTTCCATTAAAAATTGTCAAATTGAAGATTTCACATACTAAACATTCATGTCTCATAATATATAATCACATACAGTGGAAATTATAGCAATATTTACAGGAATAAAGAACTAAAGTATATGAATAATAGTCCTAACATAGCAACTATATAACTTTTCTCCAAGTAGACTGTGTAGGTTCTGTCTGAATCCTTCTTCTTTTGTTGCAATCCTACTGGAACCTGACTGGGGCAACGCCCTCTCGCAGCTGGTTGGGAAACACTACTAGTATTATTTAAATTATTAATAATCGACGTATTTAAATCACAAACTTCTGTGTCATCAGAAGCTTCACTATCTTCACTATCAGTATCTACATCTTCATGCAACCAATCTCGCGCTTCTGCAGCTGTAAAACGTGCAGAACGAGCTGATAACAAACCATTTCTAGACTCTGAATTGTTAGACATTATTTTTAATCACAGGGTAACTTGAAAACGAAAATTAAACTTGGTTTCACTTCTGATTCTAGTCAAACCACGATGTTGTGATTTGGTTATCGTTAGTACTTCCTTTCTACTTAGTTTCCGGTTGATATAAAACTACAATCGGAGTGAAAATTAATAAAACTCAACGCAATAGTAGCCGTCTTTTAAAAGACGCTTGGGACACACAGATAAGAAATATGTGCACTACAGTGTTCCACGGGACCGAATCAGTTAATAATATTACCATTAAGATAAGCAACTCTTCACGATTTAGCCACATTTTTCACACGACAAACTGAAATCGAATGTACAGCAAGTCCTTCCAATTTAGCCATATCATCTTCAAGCCAAAGGGAGGCAGAAAGCACAGCACATGCTTCTAATGTAGCAACATCTTCTACAAGCCAAAAACACAACGAAAGTAAAATGTACTCAACGGTATTGGTGAATGGCCAAACAACTTCAAACAATCCACGATTTTGTCGAAAGTCGTTTTCACATACACACATACACCAACAAACAAAACTCACGTGAGAGATTGGTTGTGTTATACAGAAACTAAAGGACAACTGTTCTGTTTTGTTTGCAAAGTTATTGATGTAGGCTGTACCATAGAGTGACTGGTGTATTTGGAATACTCCGGCAGTTAAAATCTATTACAGAGGAAGAGATCTTGAAAAGAACTCCAAATATTGTCAGCTCTTACCAAGAGGATTTGGAAGAAAGCCTAGGCGACTAACTTATGCAGTTCATTGAACTTCTTAAAACTAATGTATATGGCCTTTTTCATCTTTACAAACGGTCAATTGGCAAGTGTTTTACTGTGACAACTTCTGAGTTTTCGCTTTCTCTCTTGTCGTTCAGCTCGTACATAAGTCTCTTCTCAAAAGACTCTGCGCCTTTCGTAATTTGGCTTTCCACACAACTCTGTCATCAGCTAGTCCCTCTCATGTGCTGGGACCTATAGAAAAGTTTTTCATTGAGGCTTTGCAGACATCTTTATATCTGAGCAGTGGTCTGCCCTGGTGCCTCTTCCTCCGAAAGTTCACAGAACAACATTTGTTTTGGTATGTGGCAAGTTTCCATTCTTCTCACATGTCCCAACCATCTGAGTCGTCTACTGCTGTAAAACTAATGTAGCTGCTGCTATTAGCAACAAAAAGCATGAGGCTCTTGAACTGCAATTTAATAAACTTGTAATGGAAAATTCATTAGAGTCGTGTTTCCCAAATGTAGAAATAGTCTTACAAATTTACTTGTCTTTAATGATTACTAACTGCAGCGGAGAACGTTCTTTTCGACATTAAAGCGTATAAAAAGTGAGTTAAGGAATATGATGGGACAAGATCGTCTAAATAACCTCACCTTAATGAACATTGAATGTAATTTACTTAGAGAAATTGATTTGTCTAGTGTTATCTCTAAATTTACTCACATTAAATCGAGACAAGTTTGTTTGTAAAAGTTGTGTTTTATTTTATTATCATACAAAACCTAGGCCCAGCCTAAAATTTGCTACGGGCTCGCGCTAGCCTAATCCGGCACTGGTTGATCGTCAGCATATATGGTGCGCCTAAACATCGAAGATTGAAAAAGTGAGTTAAGGAACATGATGGGACAAGATCGTCTAAATAACCTCACCTTAATGAACATTGAATGTAATTTACTTAGAGAAATTGATTTGTCTAGTGTTATCTCTAAATTTACTCACATTAAATCGAGACAAGTTTGTTTGTAAAAGTTGTGTTTTATTTTATTATCATACAAAACCTAGGGCCTCGCGCTAAAATTTGCTACGGGCCCCACGCTAGCCTAATCCGGCACTGACCACATCTAGAATTATACTGTAGCAGTGTATCAGATCTGATTTGTCATAGAGTTGCCATCAAAGCTGACCCATCCATCAAAAATGCAATTATTTTTGGTTATCTATTTTATGCGTGGGCAAACTTATTCTCTTTTTTTTAGAGCTAATTGGTTATATTCTTTAAAACGCTCGTCTGTAGGGCTAGACAATGGGTACCTTGTGAAATAAAGGTTTGTGGTTTGAATCCTGTGTTTGGTCATTTGTTTTTTCCGGAAGCCCCTAATACTTCTACACTGCCTGTTTATTGATCATATTCATTGGCTTCGGTAATTCTCCTGGTGTTCTTAAAACTCTTTATTCTCTTTATATTAGATAGAGACATTGTGTTCTAAACATAGGATGTGACTGTTGTTGTTGTTCTTTGTAAAACTGTCTTACTTTGTGTTCCATTTCTTTTCTTATCATGTGTCATCTTTCAATCAATTGTTTCATCTTTTTTTAACGCCGGTCTCATTGGGAAAGTATTTGCTTAATGATGACACTATCATGTATTTTTGTCCCAAACAGGCAGTCAAGTAGTTTTTGTAGGTGCTTCCAGGCTGCCATATGGACAAGTACCAGTTCTGCTTAACAATGGGGAGGTGACTCTCCAAACTCCAAGTGGCAAGATGGCGACATTGTTACTATCCACTCATTCACATGTTTTCAGTGAGAATCCAGCAAGCATGGCACCAAATGATGTATGTCTTTGAGAGCATTTGCTAACTATTTATATATATATACAAGTTTAAAGTATTTTCAAATACTTTGCGAAATTCGTTTTGCATTCCCAGTTTTATTTTGATCATTCTCTAAGTTTGATATTTTATTTCCCACAGTTATTTAACTCCTTTGCCCCTCTGATCCGATATATAGGCTAGCAGTATTTTTTAAGATGATGCAGAACCGCTATACTGACTAATTCAGTACACATCACAAAATAAATGTGTCTGAAGTCAAAAATTATGGAGCAAAAGGATTAATATAGGTATTTATTGAGTAAGATCTTATGCAGACATAGAGCAAAGGTAGTTACTAATGAAGAGTTATTGTATAGAACCAAGCAACGAAAGTCTGAGAACGAAATCTGCAGAAAATTGAGATAAATAGGACATACTATAAGAAAACCATCCAACGATATTGCAAGGCATGTACTGAGCTGGAATTGACAGGAAAAACGGACAAGAGAAGACCAAGAAATATGTGGATAAGCAACCTTGTCACAGACATCTAACAAATGGGGCTTCATTTAGGGAAACATGGAGAAGAATGCCCAGAACAAGAATAGCTGGAAACTATGGCAGATAGCCTACGCTTTGAAGGGGGTTTATCATTTATTTTATTATTTTTTCATTAACAGTTTTTATAGTTTTTTTATTGTTTACTCTTTCCATGCACAGTTATTTCCTCAAGTTTTAAACAGTTAATTCAAGGGAGGTATAAAAAAAATTAAATAAGAACAATTCATAACTATTGGTCAATAAATAAATAAATAAATATATATATCTTATTATATACTAATTTAAGAAAACTGGACAACCTATTAGAATAACAAGGTTAAAAAATAGTGGAAGTAAAATAGTAGAAGTAAAACTAGAAAGACTTCTTATAGGGAAGCGACTCTAATGGTGCAGTGTACAGCAAATGATGTTCAACGGACTTCCGCTGTGGCGCAGTGTGCGTAAAGCGGAAAGAGTTAATTTTGAATATCCATTATTTGTCCAATTTTGATTGTACATTTTTTTTACAGCTGTGATTGTACATTATCTCTCTAGTTTTGATTGTTCTTTCTCTCTCCAGTTTTAATTGTTTATTCTTCTTCAGTCTTGAGTACATTTCTTTCATGAATGTGATGATAATGTTGATTTTAGTTGTCGTTAATCAGAATTTACACCATAACTGTGAAGAGGTAGTTTCTGCATTATTGGTGTTTATGTTTAGCATTGTGTTTTTGTAAAGGTTTGTATTATTGATATTTATATAGCTGGTGCTTGATTGTGCCTATTCTCCCTTCCACAGCTGAAGACTGCCATCATGCAGTGTGTGAAACTGAGAAGGTATGCTCTATTTTATTTTATTTCATTGTTTTCAAAAATGAATTAAAAATATTCATTCATAAATTGTGATACAATAATCATTTAGTGATTGATTTATTGATTGATAGGACCATCATCATTGCACTTCAGTAAGTAACAATGTGGGCTCGGATCTCTTTCTGGCACACGAAGATCTTAGTGGCAGTGCACAAACTCTAGCAACCACGAGTCTCCTCAATGTAATTTTTAAAGATGGTGAAGATATTTTGTAGTAATTTTTTAAAAAATCCTTTCTAATGAATTTTGCCAGGACAGCGGCTTTCCAGCCTGCTCTTCTCGGTTTTGAGCTGCAAAGGGTTCTTTTACTTGCTCAAATTGAACAGGGACCTACTTTTATTGTCTGTTTCCGATAGGACTAGGAACTTTATCTCACCTACACTGAGATCAGGGATTTTTGGGAAAAAATATCTCACTAGTTAGTGATTAACTATCCAACTTTCATCTCAGTGTAGATTTCCTGGCCATTTTTGGCAAACAATGTTGAGGCCACTGATTGATACAGGAGAGAAGGATGATAATGATAACTTTGACATGAGTACTTTAGTTATAGATTGTGTGAGACACTAGGTATTCGCTCATAGACTGTGCAATATATCATCAGTGTACTAAGAGAAAACATGAAGATAAAGGGTATTCTCTAACTCGGTTGCGCAAGTTGGTGAGTGAAGAAGGGAAAACCATGAGAGAAACCACAGTAGATAGATCAACCAACACAGAACTGGAATTATTAGTCTAACCACATTGAAATACATGCTTGGGAGCAGATTGGAGTAATTATGGACATGTACTATGAAGATGATCCTCAAATGAACAATCAAGGAATCATTGCTTTGGGTCTCAGTGACTAAAAATTTGTTAATAATATTATGACTGCCATTTCTATATCAAATCTTTGTGTTAGAGTCCACTTATGCTTGTCACTTTATCAAAAAATCTCAGGTTTAAGGATGCCTGGATCTACTGTTATATTCTAAAAAAAGATGACACATGGAAAGATGTGGGAAAAGCAGCTTTACAGAACATGGAACTTGACTTTGGTGAGATCAATATCATCATTTCTCAGAACATATTGTTTTTAGCTGCTTCATTTGTATTTCTATATCTATTTCTTGTTTTGTTTAATAATCAGCACTGTATAGAACACTTGCATGCTGCTGAGTGAACAATTCATTTACCAACAGCATCTGATGAGATGTAAGAGGAAATGAACGTGGTTATAGGTTTGCAGGTATGACTGCTGTAAAAAAGCAGGCTAGCGATGGACCAGGCTGATATTCTGAATTCCCTAAGGGAGAGTAAAAAAAAAGTAAGTAAAGGAACCCTTTCATACAAGGTGGTATATAGGTCAATACAGTGTTAGGCCTGTATTTTTCATTGACCGTCGGCACACGATGGGTGATGTGGTCAGCATCACGCCGGCTGCCTTTACTTTCCCAGAGCATGTCTGGTACCCAGTTGAGGCTGGGTCGACCTGAGAGCCGTCGCGGTCGGGAAAAATTCCACGCGCAATTGCGGGAGCTGAACCCAGACCACCAGCCTTGAGAAGCGAGTTCACTAACAACTATGCTACAGCGGCTCTCCTTAAGGGAGAGAGGGTGTGTAAATGACTCAAGTAGTATTGATGAATCTACAACCTTAACCAGACTGCAAGAATACCCAGTCAAATGTGATGTAGATATGGAAGAGCACTATACTGGTAGTGAAAGAAGAATAGTAAACCAATACAGAACCAGTGTTGTTAGTCGCCACATGCTGAGAGACATACTGAGGAGGAGATCGAACATTTATGGACTAATTGGTTTAATGTGCAGTGATGTCGATCTTATGATTGAACAAAATGAAACTATCTGATCAGAACCATTCATACTCATTAATTTATTGACTACTGCAATGAAACACACACTTTAGCCAAATTAAATTTTTTTGTCACTCCACAAGTGTGTGTGCAAATTAAGTTGTAGTTTTCTTGTAGTTAATTAAAATATGATCAATGATAAGAGAAACTCAGAAGGACTGTAGAGTGGCACAGTTATGTTGAGTACAAAATATTCAATGAGAATTACGATGATGAATGGCATGTCATTTATATCTATAAATGATATATCAATAGCTAACTGAATGTGACAAAACAAATAAAGAACCGGTAACAATCAGAATGTTTTATGGTAAATTTGGAGTTAATTTGGCAATGGATTAATTTTATTACCCAATCTCGTGTACTTCTTTCTCGAACTCTCCATATCGACCACTTGTTAACCACTCTTTATGACTTGTATGTGATCCGAGCCTAAGAGCAACTGTACGTTGTGCCAGTTATGCGCCTACAAGTAGGTCAGCATATCCGTTTTCTGCAGCGCTTTTTGTTTACTAGGGTAGCTTCCCTAGGCCCCTACCTCAATTGTCTTGTAGGTCACAGTGTTACTATTCTTTGCTCCTCTTGTGAACCCTGGCAACACACTGGTGAATCTCAGATACCCAAGTGCTAATGTGAATATCTTCTTGAATAATAATAATAATAGCCGTCCATCGCAAGAGATGATGACAAGTCTCAGACGTGTGCTGCTGCACCTCTCTGGTGTGTGCGGAGATGACTGTAGAGTCCAATTCTAAACTACAATCCCCTACCACAGGTGGGGCATACATGATCAAGGTTAGACATGTACGTGCTGTGTGTTCTGTCTTTTCACGCAGTTCATTTTCTTTGTGCCTCAACAGCATGATGATTCTCAGCTATGCAGGTTCCTCTTGTGCTGTAAAGTGCCACAGTTGGCGATCTTGGGCAAGGGATTCCCAGCACGAGTTGTATATACTCTTGTATATATGTTCAGCTCTCAAAGTATATTTTCGGAAAAATAAAAATAACTTCTTCTTTGCGTTCGTTCTTTACAACCAACTTTAATCATTCTTTGTGACATGTTTGATCTTTGCCAAGAATGGGTATACGTTGCACATTGGTTTGGTAGGCCCCTAAGAGAATAGACTTCTACATGTTTAGGACATGTGCATCCGATTTCAGCCAAACCTCCTCAGTTGCCTCTTACGACATGCATGACAGGTAACAGTGGCTCTATTCTTTACACCCCAAATTTGGGCCCCTGTAACCACTCGGGCGATAAAAATAACTAAAATGCTAGAATATCAGAAACACTAGGACAAATTGAATACATTCTTGAATTTCTCTTTAGCTCTCAGAGTGTACAGGGAAGTAGGCGATGTAGGGATGGTGTCTTCGCTGAAGCAGATCAAGGTAAAGCTGTTGTAAGATGTTAAATATAGTTAATGAAAAATATCGAGAGAAAATGAAGATATGTTGGGCATACTCTGAGAATAAATGATTAAAGAACCACAAAGCAGGCATAGCAATTGGAGGGAAAGGGTTCAAGAAAGAAAAGACACCCTAAGGATGCCATGAAATGATTTTTACTTAGAGAGGCAAGAAATATCAGACTCCATTCCATAGAAGAGCTTGAACAAGTTGCCTTGGATAGAGCAGAATGGAGAAACTACTTGCAGGCCCAATTTAATGTATAATGGTAGGAAAAAAATATAATATAAATCATGGAAATTGTTTGTTTGTTTATTTGCATTCGTTCTTGTAAACCAAGTTAACCACTCTTTGTGATCTCTGTGGTTTGTGTCAAGAACGTGCATATGTTGCACCCTGGCTAAGCCAGTACAGCGTGTAAGATATCTGAAATTATACTATAGCATAGTATCAAATCTGATTAGTTCTAAGGATGCTCTCAGAGCTGACTCATGCCATGAAATTTATTTAAATGTAATATGAAATACTTGTTATACATTAATATGAATTTGTGAGTCTCTGTGGCTTAGTGGTCGTTAAGCCCTTGCCTTGCGTTCCGAAGGTTGTGAGTTCCAATCCAGACCACGCCATTCTGTTCCCGGGTGCCTTTTTCTCTAGAGAGCCCTAGGATTGTTGCTGGAGCTATAAAGTTTGAAGTGCAATACTTTTGGCAGATGTCGTGTCATTATCTAGATAGGGTCCAAGCCATACGGGGTAAATCTCAGTGTAATCAAATATGAAGTTGTGATTAAGTTGTTGAATTTTATTTTCTAAGTAGTCGTTTTGTTCTCTTTCATTGGTTGAATAGTAAATTTTGTATGCTGGTATTTTTTTAAAAAATATTGTACTTTCACAGAATACAGAGGACAAAAATTTACTGTGTGGATACATAGCTATGTTTATGGGAGAGTTCAACTTGGCGCAGGATCTCTTTTTAGTCTCACAGTGTCCACTGGCAGCGCTTGAGGTCAGTTTGTGTTCCGTTAACATCTTACCTTCCACCATCTTTTTATGTCATTGGCTACACAAAATCTTATCATATTTTTGTTAAGAAGCAATGGAACCATTGTTTTATTTGTTTATTTGCATTAGGACCATTTTTATAGTTACCAAAGTAGTGCTAGGGATATTACTGTAGTTATCCAAGAATCGTTGGATCGTTGCTGCAGTTATCCAAGTAGCAATTAGGCCATTGCTGCAGTTATCAAAGCAGCAATGGGACCATTACTGCAGTTATCTAAGAAGCAATGGGACCATTACTGCAGTTATCTAAGAAGCAATGGGACCATTACTGCAGTTATCTAAGAAGCAATGGGACCATTACTGCAGTTATCTAAGAAGCAACGGGACCATTGCTGCAGTTATCTAAGAAGCAATGGGACAAGAAGCAATGGGACCATTGCTGCAGTTATCTAAGAAGCCATGGGACTAATAATCTTATAATATTATCATGTTTTAATGCAACATTAATTGATTTCTTTAATTTTAACCAAATTTAAGATGAGACGAGATTTACTTCATTGGGATAGTGCTCTACAACTGGCTAAAGCTTTAGCTGCAGAACAAATTCCATACATTTCAAGGGAATATGCACAGCAGCTTGAGTTCACGGGTGACTACATGAACTCCCTGGCACATTTTGAAAAGGGTATCACTCAGAATGAAGCAGAGCGTGAACATGATGAAGTGTGTGCAGCTGGTATTGCCCGCATGTCAATCAGGGTTGGAGACATTAGAAGGTATGAGATTTTGAACGTAAAAAATATTTCTTACTCAGTTTGTCACATATTTCACTCATAATAAAAATGCTTGAACATTATGTTTTTGCAAGATATTTTTCTATCAATAAATTTTACTGAGGACAGTTGTAACAATTTTTGTTATGAATACGTTATTATTTTGAAAGGAAACAAGTTTCCAATAAAAACTTTTCAGCAAAGACTGCACTATTTCCTGCAGTATAATGAATGATGGCCGGATTCTTTTGAATGTATTGTACAGAGAACTTGCTTCTGGCAAAAGAACATTTACTTCAATAAGTTAATATTCAAATAACTTGTAGGTGTTTGTTGTAAATGTACCAAACTCAGAGGAGCTTGCCATGGACAAGTCCAGCTAAAAGCAAGCTCGGAGAAGTGGTTAAAACCAGGTTCAGGCATCCACTACTGATATAAAATGTGCTAGGAGAATGCAGAGACTTGTTGAAAATCCACCTATGGTTCCTTATCTTTCAAGACTAACAGGATGCCATCGATACTGTGGTTATCTGTCATTCCTGAATGTATTTGACAATTATTAATTTCTTTCTTCTTACTGTTTCTATAGAGGTGTATCAATGGCTTCAAAAATGCCTGGAAAAATTCTGAAGAAGGAGTGTGCTGCTATCTTAGAAAGTATGAAAGTAAGTACCAAACATGATATATTTATATATAAAATATTATTTTGACATTTTCATAAGTGTCTGTCATGCTTTAATTTGTTTTTGCCTGTCATTGTCAGTGAGATTTTTATTGTTATCAGTTTTTAGTTCTATGAGGATGATCATTATAGCACTCCTGACATGTCCATAGGTGCTCATATCTCCACCTCAACAAATCCAACAGCATCCAGTGGCCCAACACGATAGTTCAATGTTGATTAATCATTCTTGTTCCATATTTGGTATGTTGGTATTTTTGGGCTGTACCAATATACACACCCATCTCTCTCAACCTGGTCAAAGATTGGTATTCACAACCCTGAAGCTTCTCTTTTCATAAAGGTTCTCTCAATGCATTAAGAATGTCATTGTGTTCCATTGCAGCTCCTTCTGATATTGTAGCTATGCCAGACAATCTATCAGTGCATTCATTACCACTAACTCCAGCATACCCAGTGACAAAAATGAAGTTGATTTCTCTGATCCCTGTCTGTACCAGCACCTCCACCTCGTTTCGTCTCATCATTTCTGTTTCGACTTTACAATTGTTGTTTTGTGTTAGGACTGAAAAGCACCCAAATCTTCAAATTGACTTTGTTGCAGAAAGGCAATGCATTATTGAGAGAATGTTAGGAACAATTTCAGCACCATTTTTTTCGAACGCTGAATTAAAAAAAAGGAAATAAATGTTAGCAATAAGTTGCGGTAGTATGTTCTATTAAAACTGAAAGAAGTAAAAGAGAGAGAGAGAAGATGTAATTATATGTGAATATAATCTCATCAGTTATGTAATTACATTTAAATGTATTCTCATTTTCATTGTAATTACATTTAAATGTATTCTCATTTTCATTGTAATTACATTTAAATGTATTCTCATTTTCACTGTAAATACATTTACATGTATTCTCATTTTCATTGTAATTACATTTACATGTATTCTCATTTTCATTGTAATTACATTTACATGTATTCTCATTTTATTTCTGATTACATTTACATGTATTCTCATTTTCATTGTAATTACATTTACATGTATTCTCATTTTCATTGTAATTACATTTACACGTATTATCATTTTCCTTGTAATTACATTTACATGTATTCTCATTTTCATTGTAATTACATTTACATGTATTCTCTTCTTCACTGTAAATATGTTTGTCTGTAATCTCACCAGCAATGGACAGAAGCGGCACAATTGTATGAACAGGGCCAGTATTATGATAAGGCTGCATCAGTTTACATTAGAGGCAAGAACTGGTATGTATTTTGTTTTGATTGCTATTGCTGTCAAATATTAAGACTGTTTTACTTTTCTGTACTTATAACGAATAGATAATACAATACAATTTAAATACTAACCATTCAGATCACTCAAATCATAGGCCCAGTGTAACAGCTGATCCGGCTTTCTTGCTAGACCAAGAAATCGGCCTGATTGTCACCAGAGGCTTAAAAATAAAAATCTATACATTTTTTCTAAATGCTTATTTTTAAAAAAATAAGGATCTATTCATATCTTGCAAAGCGTTCAAAATATTTTTGTAAATGATCCATTTATATTTTATTAATGGGTACATTCATATTTTGTTAAAGATCCAATTCATATTTTCTAAAAATAAAACATATTTTTATAAAAGATCCATAACAATTTCTGTTTTTAAAAACCCATTCATGTAAATGATTCATTCTTTTTTGCGTAAATGATTAATTCATGTTTTTTTTTAAATTGACCTAGTCATGTTCCTTCCTTCCTTCCTTTCGTTCGCTACCTAGTCATGTTGTTTATCACTGACTTTATTTACTTTAGGAGTAAGGTTGGAGAACTTCTCACCAAAATCACATCCCCCAAGATTCATACTCAGTATGCTAAAGCCAAAGAGGCAGATGGACGTTACAGGGAAGCAGCAGAAGCATACAAGATGGCTAAAGAGTGGGATAATGTGATCAGGTATATTTATCTGCATTTTCAAACATCTTGTGAACAAAAGTTTTAGTTCAGGAACTAAGCTCTTAGTTTGTGTATGTGTTAAAATTCTGAAAAAATGTTGGGGGCAAGTCAGAATCATTAATATAATCAAATAATGTCATTAATTAAAAAAATTATAAACTAGAAAGTGATCTACATTTGTCAAATTTAATATAACTCAATTTAATTAATTATTCAGTTATTGCATCAAAATAAAATAGGCCAATGATGATGATGAATGTATTATAACTCTGAACATGTTTTTTCTTGTATTACAATTTATTACTCTGAACTCATTTCTTGTATCACAATTTACAACTCTGAACTCATTTCTTGTATTACAATTCATTACTCCAGAATCAACCTAGATCATCTACAGAACCCAGAGGAAGCAGTGACAATAGTTAGGGAGACACAATCAGCAGAAGGTGCTAAAATGGTGGCCAAGTAAGATTTGTTGTCTTTTTTTTTGTCTGTACACTTCTGGGTGGTTAGAGTAAATGAAGAAGAAGCTGATGACAAAATATATTTGTGAGAAAAGTTGATCTGGTTATATGAGAGTGGATAAGAAACATTTTGAGCAGACCACAAAATGTATGAGAGAAATAGATGGCGTTACATGAAAGAAAATAAAGAAGAAGAAGAAGCTGGGGCAGATAGACAAATTTATGAGAGAAATAGTTCTTATTAAAAAGTAAATGAGAAAGAAGAAGACGAAGCTGGTGACTAACAAATTTATTAAAAAGGTAGACCTGGTTAACAAGAGTGGATAAGAAAAATTCTGGGCAGACAAAAATATTTAGAGAGAAATACATGTCGTTACATGAGAGTAAATAAAGTCAAAGAAGCTAGGGGCAGGCTACAAATTTATAAGAGAACTCTTCTTGCACCTGTGGAGCACTAAAGCAGTCCCCAAAGCACATCTTGCAAGACTGTCCCAGCCTGAGCAGCATGAGAATGGAAATTGGGCCAACAGGAACAACCTTTCAGAACAAACTATGTGGGACTGGTGAAGACCTCAAGCGTACTGCCCTGTTTATGACACATACCAAGGTAAAATTTCTTCTTCTTCACCTTTCAACTCCCAGCGGAGCACAGGTCTTCAACAAACTTCTTTATCTCTTCCTCTCTCTTGCCATCCTTTCCAACTCTTTCCATGTTTTACATATCCTTTTAATATCAGCCTCCAGCTCTCTTCTCCAGGTCTGTCTAGGCCTTCCCTACTCCTCTTTCCCTGCTGGTTCCAAAACAGTGCCTGTCTTGCAATGCTTCCGGTTGGTCTTCTCAATGTATGTCCTATCCATTGCCAGCGCCTCTTCCTGAGCTCTTTCTCCACTGGTACCTGCCTAGTTCTTTAGGGTAAAATTTGCTCTGGCAAAATTTATTAGCAAAATATTTAAAAATAAAATTCCTTCAAAATATCTTGACTGTCTTCAAAATTACATCAGGAACCCTCACTGGTGCTACGGAGTTTGTGCACTGCAACAAAGATCTTCCTGTGTAAAAAAGATATCGGAGCACACATGGTTACTCACCGAAGTGCAATGATGATGGTCCTATGAATCAGTCAATCAAACCGGAGTAGTTGCATAGCAGAACTTGACTGTAGAAGAAGATGAAGATGTTTGTATTAAAGAGTAAATGAATAAGAAGAAGAAAGAGCTGGGGGCAGCCTCACAAATTTGTGACAGAAATAGATGTGGTTCTGTGAGAAGATGAGTGAAGAAGATTTATAACTACAATAGTGCTGGTGTAGACAGTACTTAATTGTTTCATTTATTATTTGAAATAGAGTTATGTTATTTACTTAATAAGTTTCAGCACACAAGTTGGTAACATGTTTTTTTCTGCCATGTAATTGTTCAGGTTTTTCCAACGCTTGAACGACTATGGTTCTGCTATCCAATTCCTGGTTATGTCTCACTGTAACGATGAAGCGTTTCAGCTGGCACAACAGCATCGCCAGATGGAAGTCTACGCAGAAATCATAGGTAACTGTTAATTGTGCAGATATCACAGGTGTATGATGTAATTGTGGAGACATCATTATACCTGTCAACTTCACAAAGGATCAATAGTTCACAAATAGTAAAAAAACAAAAGTCCACTTTATTATACAAAAGTAACTTTATTCAAGTTTGAAAACTTATGCCGATTGCGGACAGTTATTTTTAGATTGTGACAATTCATTATGTCATATCATGATTACAAAATAAATAACTTCAAGTATTTATAATACTAAACCATTTAAGATATCAACACTCTACATGTGAAAACTCTAGAAGACTGCCTTGTGCTTAAAATGCTTTTGCGCAACAGTAACATACTTTGTTTTGCTTAAATTCTGTACAGAATACAAGTAAATGTTCCCCAGATTGCAGCTTTGCATCACTAATATAATTTAACTTTTATCACTATTAATTCATTTTGATTTATATAATTCACTATCAGACTCGCCAGTGTTGCCGGGGCTCACGGTGGAGCAAAGAATAGTGACACTGTGACCTACAAGGCATGTCGTAAGGCAACTGAGGTAGGGGCCTAGGGAAGCTACCCTATTAAATAAAAACATCGCAGAAATCGAATGTGCTGGCTTACTTGTAGGCACATAACTGGCACAACGCACAATCACTCTTAGGCTCAGATCACATACAAATCACAAAGAGTGATTAACAAGTGGTTGATATGGAGCATTCCAACAAGAAGACTATTAGACTTTCTGCTAGGTTTCTGCTAACGTGTGATATATATATCGATGTCATTAATTCTCTTTAAAGTCCTGCTTCTGTCTCTCAAAAGTCATCTCTTTTTTTTGTCATTGTAAGGAGCGTCCTTCTCATTCCAAAGGTACTCAGGTCATTTCCCATGTGGAGCAATTGGGATATTTTTCTAGAGATACCTAATTTCAATGTAGGTGAGATCAGATTCCTAGTCCTATCAGAGACGGATGATAAAACGGAGGTTCAAGTTGAGCACATAAAAGAACCCTTTGTAGTTGAAATTCAATAAGGGTAGGCTTCAAAAGCTGCTGTCTGAGCAGAATTGATAGAAAAAAGATTAAAATAAAATTCCTGCAAAATTTCCTCAGTCTTCAAAATTACATCGGGACCCTTGCCGCTGTTACAGAGTTTGTGCACTGTCATTGAGATCTTGCGCACTGTCATTGAGATCTTGCGCACTGTCATTGAGATCTTGCACACTGTCATTGAGATCTTGTGCACTGTCATTGAGATCTTGCGCACTGTCATTGAGATCTTGTGCACTGCCATTGAGATCTTGTGCACTGTCATTGAGATCTTGTGCACTGTCATTGAGATCTTGCACATTGTCATTGAGATCTTGCTGTGTAAGAAAGAGCACCAGAGCACACATGGTTATTCACCGAAGTATGATGATGGTGGTCCTATCATCCATTAGTTTCTGTTATCAATCACTTTTCTCATCATTTTCTTTCTGATATTCACCCTTCATTTCTTATATCAAGTAGTTTACTAAAAATGTTTATTTTGAACACCCACTGCTAGGCTCAGATGCAACCCACGAAGACTACCAAAGTATAGCTGTTTACTTTGAGAATGAGAAAAAGAACTTTCTTGCTGGCAAATTCTTTTTATTGAGTGGACAATACACAAAGGTAAGAAAAGGTAGCGAACGAAAGGAAGGAAGAAATTGTGAGTGAAGACAACACAAAGTTCAGACAATGGATTTTTTAAAGCATTTCTAAGCATGACTGATGCAGAGACTAGTATTTTTATCCCATTTCTTAATATTTCAAAGTTTATGCATTATTTGGTATAAATAGTTGCTTCCTTGAAAGTATATACATTATTTGTTATTTTAATTCTTTTTCTCTTCCATCATTTACTTCTTTATAGAAGTGTTGTGGGGGTGTGTAGTGATCTTGTGTGTGCTTGTTCTAAGGCTCTTTGTAAGCTGCTATTAATTTTCGTAAGACTGTTCTTGATGCCGTCGCTCCATCTTTAGCATGGTCTTCCTCTTGCTCTGTACTCGTTATACTTTTTCAGGGTGGCTCTCTTTGGTAGACAGGCCATTCTTGTCAGGTGTCCAAACCATTTAATCTGTTCTTTTATGAATTGCATGACCGGTTTAACGTCTAGTCTTATTCTGATCTCTTCATTTCTATAAATAATTACTTCCTTCAAAGTATAAACAGTTTTTGGTATAACTAATTGCTTCTTTTAAAGTGTGTTTTCAAGATTGAATTATCAAACACAAAATAAAATTTTTGTTACTAAAACTGTAACAGCAGACTAAATAAAGTGAATTCTTCCCTATTATCAACATACAATATTGTTGCAATTTTTCTTATTATCATTGGTGGTTTACTGTGCTTTAAGGATAATTTATCTCAGCTACAGAAAATGGGTAGACTTATTCGATTGACATTAGCTACACAAGAACTAGAAAAATTAGGTTTCAACGTAGGTGAAATTGAGTTCCTAGTTCCATTGGAGATGAATGGTAGAATATAAATCTCATGTTCAAGTTCAGTATGGAAAAGAACCCTTGGCAGTTGAAAATCAATAAGAGTAGACTGGAAACTGATGTTTATTTTAAAAATTAAAGTTAGTTTCGTACACGTTTACCATCCTCAAAATTACATTCTTATCGCTCGCAGGTGTAACAGAGTTTCTGCACCGCCACTGAGATTTTTCTGTGTAAGAAAGAAAATGTTGAAGCATACATGGTTATTCATTAAATGGTTATGATCCTATCAATCAAATAATCATACCTATTGTTGCTTTGAATATTGACAGTTTCAAGCAGCATGTCTTCTGCTGTGTCTTCTGTGTTCATACTAGATCTTCAGACCTGTCGCCAAGACAAAGTCCACTATCTTATCCAGATTGCAGCAGCAGCTACATAGATATGATTAGTTTAGTTGTTGGATCATTATCGCTGCACATTGAACCAATTAATCAGTAAGTGCTTCGATCTCCTCAGTATGTCTATCAGCGTGTGGTAACTAACGACATCGGTTCTTTGTTGGTTTACTATTCTTCTTTGGCTACCAGCACAGTGTTTTTGTTTAGCTACACCACATTTGACTTGGAATTCTTGCAGTCTGGTTAGGGTTGTAGATTCACTACTATTACTTGAATCATTTACATTTCTTTTTTCTGCCATAGGGATTTCAGAATAGCAGCATGGTCCATTGCTCGCCCGCATTTTACTGCAGCCATACCTTCAAGCTTATCAGCGCCTTCATTTCCCTTTACACCTGCATGTCCTGCAGCTACATAGCTTCTGAATTGTCTCTGCATTGTCTCTGCTTCTGACCAGATCAAGTAGCACTGGTTTGAAAAATAAATGCAAGCAGAAAATTACTGATAAAGAACATCACTTTCTCAAAACTTATATTTTTATCATTTTATTTTTGGAGCATTATTTTTGACATATATCAGATGAAACCACAATTTAATTCATTTTTTTTTCAAAGGCAATGAAACATTTCTTGAAGTGCAATTCTGAGGATGACCAAGCAGTAGAATTAGCTATTGAAACAGTTGGACGAGCAAATGATGATGCACTGACAAAACAGTTGGTCGATTTTTTGATGGGAGATGTTGATGGTACACCAAAGGTAAATATATTAGACTATTTCCACTTTGTTTTGTTTACTGTTTACATACCATGGAAAAAACTGCTCATTTTATTTCTACATTGTTGGATATGTTCATCATTATATGTACCATGCCTGCTGGCATTGTTGGATATCTTCATCATTATATGTACCATGCCTGCTGGCATTGTTGGATACCTTCATCATTATATGTACCATGCCTGCTGGCATTGTTGGATACCTTCATCATTATATGTACCATGCCTGCTGGCATTGTTGGATACCTTCATCATTATATGTACCATGCCTGCTGGTATTGTTGGATATCTTCATCATTATATGTACCATGCCTGCTGGCATTGTTGGATACCTTCATCATTATATGTACCATGCCTGCTGGCATTGTTGGATACCTTCATCATTATATGCACCATACCTGCTGGTATTGTTGGATATCTTCATCATTATATGTACCATGCCTGCTGGCATTGTTGGATACCTTCATCATTATATGTACCATGCCTGCTGGCATTGTTGGATACCTTCATCATTATATGCACCATGCCTGCTGGTATTGTTGGATACCTTCATCATTATATGCACCATGCCTGCTGGTATTGTTGGATATCTTCATCATTATATGCACCATGCCTGCTGGTATTGTTGGATATCTTCATCATTATATGCACCATGCCTGCTGGCATTGTTGGATATCTTCATCATTATATGCACCATGCCTGCTGGTATTGTTGGATATCTTCATCATTATATGCACCATGCCTGCTGGCATTGTTGGATATCTTCATCATTATATGTACCATGCCTGCTGGCATTGTTGGATACCTTCATCATTATATGTACCATGCCTGCTGGTATTGTTGGATATCTTCATCATTATATGTAACAAGCCTGCTGGCATTGTTGGATATGTTCATCATTATATGTACCATACCTGCTGGTATTGTTGGATATCTTCATCATTATATGCACCATGCCTGCTGGCATTGTTGGATATGTTCATCATTATATGTACCATACCTGCTGGCACTGTTGGATATCTTCATCATTATATCTACCATACCTGCTGGCATTGTTGGATATGTTCATCATTATATGTACCATGCCTGCTGGCATTGTTGGATATCTTCATCATTATATCTACCATACCTGCTGGCATTGTTGGATATGTTCATCATTATATGTACCATGCCTGCTGGCATTGTTGGATATCTTCATCATTATATGTACCATGCCTGCTGGCATTGTTGGATATCTTCATCATTATATGTACCATGCCTGCTGGCATTGTTGGATATCTTCATCATTATATGTACCATGCCTGCTGGCATTGTTGGATATCTTCATCATTATATGTACCATGCCTGCTGGCATTGTTGGATATCTTCATCATTATATGTACCATGCCTGCTGGCATTGTTGGATACCTTCATCATTATATGCACCATGCCTGCTGGCATTGACAATCATAGATCTCCACATCTCTATTTTTATCATTGCCAATCTGTTTAGTTTTTGATAGTCTTCATTACAATGATATTAGGCGGTTTAGTATCTTTTCTGTCTGTCATTCTGTATATCTCATCCAGCACTGTTTCCCGTTGTTACAATCTGCACTAGCAACTGTCTTAGCATTACGTGCCAGAAGAATGTCAGGGCTGCTTCCATTGGATTTTATCAGAAGGTGCCCCTTTTACATTGGTCTCTTTCAGCACATCCACATTTTTTCTTGCCTGCTTGTCTAAAGCCGAAGGATTGAATTCATTGCACCGGGTTTTACCCCATATGGCTCGGTCCCTCTTCACAGTAATGACACGCCACCTGCTGAGAGTATTACACAAAATACAAACTCCGTAGCTCCAGCAGCAATCCTAGGGTCTCTGTAAAAATTCACTTGCGAACAGAACAGCACTGTCCGGATTCAAAGCCAAAATCTTCGGAGCGCAATACATAGGCTTAACCATATAGTCCTAAACTTCCCAACATTCTATGCTTTTTATACAAGCCTGTCCTTTCTCTCGTTGCTGCGAATGCCCAGGACAGTAGATCCATATGAGCCTATGCAGGTTGGAAACCTCTATGGATGACATCCACTCATACCGCAACCTGCTAATCTGGATCTTCTGAGATATTTTATTTTAAAAAGGTAAAGAAAACAAATAGAGACATTCTGGAAAATTTTAAAACATGAAGTATGTTAGTTTTAGAAGTACAAGACTAAACTAAATTGACATTTCTACTAAAAGGCCTTTATCAAGCAAAGGATACAGGTAGGGCATAATACAATGATGTTGCTAGAGAACAGCCGCTAAAAAACAATTACTGAATACAGTTTACAGTTTTATTGCTTCTTCCATCACATTCCCTGCATCTTAATGTCTAGTACTATGAGGTCTCAAATGCTTTACATTTCTACAATATGATAAGTTATGTTGTTATCTTTGCCTCTATTTCCAGGATGCCAAGTATCTCTTCCGTCTATACATGGCTCTGAAACGTTTTGGTGAAGCTGCTAGAACTGCAATCATTATTGCTAGAGAGGAACAGAATGCGGGTCAGTTTGTCATAAGTGTTTGTTTTTTTTTAGAAATTAAAACATCTTTAATCTGAAGCACACCCTTTCAACTTAAGATTGAGTCTTTTAATGATTATATTAGGCTATATATTATTGGCCAAAAAGCATAAAAAGTAAGAATTAATTATGTGAGGAGAATCCAATTTATAATGTTATCCCAGAAGTTTATGCTGTAGTGTCTTGTTTTATTTACTCCAGATTTGCTGGATACAGTTTTCAAAATGAATTCATCTCAGCATATGCCGTAAAGCATTAGTTATTTTAAACAATATTGTGAAGCGATTTTGTGGAAATTACTAACAGCTGTGCAAAATTTAGAAAATATAAAGAGTATTGAGTTGTGTTATTAGTTACAGAGAAATCTTTTGAAGATGGCTTCTAAACTTACAAAATGATTTCTGGTAGAACGGGCAACCAATAGCAACCACTTACATCAATTGATATTGGATAGCAAGACAACATTCAAACATAGTTTCAGCTCTGATCAAATCCACTTTTATATTGGATGAGTAAGTAGTCATAGACAGAATGCTCTCTGTGGCGTGAATGTATGGTGCTCATCTCTTTCTTCAAGATACAAAGTTTGATTCTAGCTTGGATTGATCGTATAATTTTTTCAGTAATTACTGATCTCATTGTAATTGTGATCAAGTTCCTAGTCCTATCGAAGATGGATTAAAAACGTACGGTATCAAGGTTCATGTTGAGCACATTAATGAACCTCTTGACAGTGTAAAATCAATAAGGCTAGACTTGAATGCCACTGCTCAGGCAAACAGTGTTAATAACAATTAATGATAAAATTCCTAGAAATTATCACTTTTCTTAAAATACGTTTGGAACCCTCACCATTTCTGCATAGTTCATGCACTGTCGCTGAGTTCTTCCTGTGTAAGGAAGGGATTAGAGCACACATGGCTACTAATCAGAGTGCAAGCATTGTGGTACTAAAAATTAATCAAGACTGAACAGCAATGCTTTCGCAGATTGATAAGGTGATGTAACAGGTGGCAGTGGTGTTTCAATTAAAGGAACCAATCCAATGATGGAAATATTACTTGAGAGTAAGAGTTGCTCGAACCATAGAGAATTAAACCTCAGTAAAATGGAGAAAATTAAAAAAGAACCTGTACTGTTTGTTTGACAACAGCATATACAAGCATCCTGTATTTCCGAGTCTCAAAATGCACCAAGGGTAATACAAATATTTTACTTTATTCTGGCAAAAATGCTATAGACACCCTGTACTTTATTTAACTTGTATAATGGATCTTCTTTATAACTTTAATTTAAAACTTATAATTTTCAGGAAATTACTGCAGGCGCATGATGTTCTGTTTAGCATGTATCAGGAGTTGAAACAGAACAAGATCAAAATTCCTGCAGAAATGACTACTAACTTAATGATCTTGCACAGTTATATTCTAGTAAAGGTCAGTGAGAGGACAGGACATAAACCTTATGTTTAGTTTTTAGTAATGGATAAGTACCTTTAAAGTTATATAAATCTGATGATCTTACTCTGTGAAATTTTAGTCATGTTCAATGAACATTAGAAATGAAATAAATCTGATGGTTTTACTCTTCTGATATTCATATTAGATTATACCCGCCCCCCGAGTGGTTACCGGGGCCCAAATTTGGGGTGAAAAGACTAGAACCACTGTTACTTGCCACGCATGTCGTAAGAGGCGACTAAGGAGGTTTGGATGAAATCGGATGCACATGTCCGCTAGGGAATGCTAACCCGAAACAAATGCTTGCAGAAAACGGATGCACCAGGCCATAAGGCGCATAACATGGTGCAACGACCCTCACAATGAGATAATGGATTCTATTGTAACCAATCTGCCTTAGAGATTTAGCAATGCAGTAAGAATGTCAGACCTACCATCACAAGGGTGGCCAAAACTTACTGGGAAGTGGTCGGCACAAACGGGAAAGCAGAAATCATAGGAATTATATCCTACAGAACTGCCCCCACCCCAATCTGAAGCAGACGGCTGCCTTTATTAAAAGGAAAAGGAACCCTTTCATACCTCGTGGTATATAGGTCAATACAGTGTTAGGCCTGTATTTTTCATTGACCGTCGGCACACAATGGGTGATGTGGTCAGCATCACGCCGGTGCTTTATTAGAGAATCCGAAATCCCAATCTAATGAGAAGGCAGAAGCAGTATATCTATATACCATATGGGTGTGACGCATGGACATTTAAATAGGCAGTGGAAAAACATATATGTGCTTTTGAATAAAAGCGTTTCAGAGGAGTCCTCTGTATATCAAGGACAGAGAAGAGAACAAATATAACTATCCAGAAATAAATCAAAATTAAAGAAAACTGGATGATGCTACAAATAATAATGAGAGAATTGATGTATTTTGGACATATAAAGAAACATGAAATGTTAGAGACCATCATGGAAGGAGGTATCCTGGCAAAGAGGAGAAAATAAAGCCACGGGGAAGATGGATTCAGGATGTAACTAATGATTTGAGCATGACGGCTGCAGAGGCGGGACATCTGGCCTATGAAAGAGGAGGCGGAACATCTGGTCTATGAAAGAGAGAAATTCCCTAAGGACTGTTCAAGTGGCAAAGTTCTGCTCAGGATAAGCTATTTGATGATGAATCAGACATGTGTATAAAATATATTTTTGATGTCTGTTATGTAACTTGAATGTAGTTTTGTGTCCAGCAAACATGTTCCAAAGTGCTTGGTTAATTCATATAACATTTGACTTTCTACTATTGTAGATTCATGTCAAGCGAGGTGACCATTTGAAAGGAGCCAGGATGTTGATACGTGTGGCAAATAACATCAGCAAGTTTCCATCTCGTAAGTTTCGCTTGTTCTTCTCTTCAGGCGGCTGTCTATGTAAAATGATACTTTCTGAATTACTTCGACCCATGTAGCCACTTATTTCAATAACAAAGATTATCTAGAAGCTCAGGACATTCCAATCACCACAATCTGATCATGTTCATAGTTTATTTTTCCTGAAAAATTATTTACCTCCTTGGATCCATGTAACTTCATGGTCTTAACACTTTCAACATCTTTGCCCTATACACTTTCTTTATCTTTGCTAAATAGACTTTTGTTCTCTTTGCTATATATCATTTTCTCATCTTTGCTATATTCACTTTCCTTCTCTTTGCTATATACACTTTCCTTCTCTTTGCTATATACACTTTCCTTCTCTTTGCTATATATCATTTTCTCATCTTTGCTATATACACTTTCCTTCTCTTTGCTATATAACATTTTCTCATCTTTGCCATATACACTTTCCTTCTCTTTGCTATATTTTCTCATCTTTGCTATATACACTTTCCTTCTCTTTGCTATATAAACTTTCCTTCTCTTTGCTATATACACTTTTCTTCTCTTTGCTATATACACTTTTCTTCTCTTTGCTATATAACATTTTCTCATCTTTGCCATATACACTTTCCTTCTCTTTGCTATATTTTCTCATCTTTGCTATATACACTTTCCTTCTCTTTGCTATATCACTTTCCTTCTCTTTACTACATACACTTTCCTTCTCTTTGCTATATTTTTTCATCTTTGCTATATACACTTTCCTTCTCTTTGCTATATAACATTTTCTCATCTTTGCCATATACACTTTCCTTCTCTTTGCTATATTTTCTCATCTTTGCTATATACACTTTCCTTCTCTTTGCTATATAAACTTTCCTTCTCTTTACTATATACACTTTCCTTCTCTTTGCTATATTCACTTTCCTTCTCTTTGCTATATACACTTTTCTTCTCTTTGCTATATACACTTTTCTTCTCTTTGCTATATACACTTTCCTTCTCTTTGCTATATAACATTTTCTCATCTTTGCCATATACACTTTCCTTCTCTTTGCTATATTTTCTCATCTTTGCTATATACACTTTCCTTCTCTTTGCTATATACACTTTCCTTCTCTTTACTACATACACTTTCCTTCTCTTTGCTATATTTTCTCATCTTTGCTATATACACTTTCCTTCTCTTTGCTATATTTTCTCATCTTTGCTATATACACTTTCCTTCTCTTTGCTATATACACTTTCCTTCTCTTTACTATATACACTTTCCTTCTCTTTGCTATATTCACTTTCCTTCTCTTTGCTATATACACTTTCCTTTTCTTTGCTATATACACTTGTCTTCTCTTTGCTATATACACTTTCCTTCTCTTTGCTATATACACTTTCCTTCTCTTTGCTATATAACATTTTCTCATCTTTGTCATATACACTTTCCTTCTCTTTGCTATATTTTCTCATCTTTGCTATATACACTTTCCTTCTCTTTGCTATATACACTTTCCTTCTCTTTACTATATACACTTTCCTTCTCTTTGCTATATTCACTTTCCTTCTCTTTGCTATATACACTTTCCTTTTCTTTGCTATATTTTCTCATCTTTGCTATATACACTTTCCTTCTCTTTGCTATATATTATTTTCTCATCTTTGCCATATAAACTTTCCTTCTCTTTGCTATATAACATTTTCTCATCTTTGCCATATACACTTTCCTTCTCTTTGCTATATTTTCTCATCTTTGCTATATATACTTTCCTTCTCTTTGCTATATATCATTTTCTCATCTTTGCTATATACACTTTCCTTCTCTTTGCTATATACACTTTCCTTCTCTTTGCTATATACACTTTCCTTCTCTTTGCTATATACACTTTCCTTCTCTTTGCTATATACACTTTCCTTCTCTTTGCTATATACACTTTCCTTCTCTTTACTATATACACTTTCCTTCTCTTTGCTATATTCACTTTCCTTCTCTTTGCTATATACACTTTCCTTTTCTTTGCTATATACACTTGTCTTCTCTTTGCTATATACACTTTCCTTCTCTTTGCTATATACACTTTCCTTCTCTTTGCTATATAACATTTTCTCATCTTTGTCATATACACTTTCCTTCTCTTTGCTATATTTTCTCATCTTTGCTATATACACTTTCCTTCTCTTTGCTATATACACTTTCCTTCTCTTTACTATATACACTTTCCTTCTCTTTGCTATATTCACTTTCCTTCTCTTTGCTATATACACTTTCCTTTTCTTTGCTATATTTTCTCATCTTTGCTATATACACTTTCCTTCTCTTTGCTATATATTATTTTCTCATCTTTGCCATATAAACTTTCCTTCTCTTTGCTATATAACATTTTCTCATCTTTGCCATATACACTTTCCTTCTCTTTGCTATATTTTCTCATCTTTGCTATATATACTTTCCTTCTCTTTGCTATATATCATTTTCTCATCTTTGCTATATACACTTTCCTTCTCTTTGCTATATACACTTTCCTTCTCTTTGCTATATACACTTTCCTTCTCTTTGCTATATACACTTTCCTTCTCTTTGCTATATACACTTTCCTTCGCTTTGCTATATATCATTTTCTCATCTTTGCCATATACACTTTCCTTCTCTTTGCTATATATACTATTGTATCATTTGCTTGATAAAGGCCTTTTGGTCGAAAAGTTGCTGTTATTGTCACTGTTTTTGTATTTTGTAAAACTACAGTACTTTGTTATTACATGTTTCGCCATTACTACCTAGTTTTACTGCAATCTTGCCCTATCGATATAAATTTTTCTCATCTTTGCCGTATACACTTTCCTCATCTTTGCCTTAAAACACTTTACATTCACCATTTAATTCCAAAGTTTGCATGTTACCTTATTCAGAAACTGGATGTATGAATTCATATTTGTTTTAAAAGTAAAGCAACCTGTTTTATACCTCAAGGTATATTGGGTAATTCGGTGCTAGGCCCATATTTTTCATTGTCCGCCGGCACACAATAGGTGATGAATGATTTCATGTATTTCCTCATTATTCCAGACATTGTTCCAGTTCTAACATCAACAGTGATAGAGTGCCATAGAGCTGGCCTTAAGAACTCTTCCTTTAGTTACGCTGCAATGTTGATGCGACCTGAGTACAGAAATGATATTGATCTAAAATATAAACGGAAGATTGAGATGATTGTTCGCAAGCCTGAGAAATCAGAGGAAGATGAACCTCTCACTCCTTGCCCATTTTGTGGGTTCCAACTTCCTGAAACAGAGCTTTTGTGCCCAGACTGTAAGAATAACATTGCATATTGTGTGATTACGGTAAGTAACTCCTCAAGAAAGTAGTTTAGCTTTAAAAGTGTAAATTGAGGTCGCTGATAGCAATGTTAGCACACTGTGCTAGTGATCACTTGACATGGAAATTCCAGGGTTTGAAACAAGTTTGGGCCAAAAATTTGTAGTATGCACACGGTGTTCGATTAACATCTCAATGTATCAGAAACATATATAATGACAATGGATAAAATGAACATGAAAAAATATATTTTTATCAACAGAGAAAGTAGAAAATGTGAACAGTTTTGAATATCTTGGTTCACGGTTAACAACAGATGGAAATGGTATGAAAAAAATTAAAAGCACAATAAACATGGCAACAAATTAAACAACTAAAAACAGTATGCAACAGAACTAATAGAAAAACAAAGATCAGAATACTGAGAGCATGCATATTCCCAGTGGCAATGTATGGGTGTGAAGCATTGACATTTAATAAGGCAGTGGAAAAACATATATATACTTTTGAATAGAAATGTTACAGAAGAATCCACCTCTGCAGCCATCATACTCAAATCATCAGTTACATCCTGAATCCTTCTCCTCCGTGGTCTTCCTCTTCTATTCTTTACCGGGATGCCTCCTTTAATAATGGTCTTTCTTTTACCCTTCGTGTCTCTTTATGTGTCCAAAATTCTTCAATTTTCTCCTTTTCGTTTGTAGCATCAGTCATTTTTTAATTTTGAGTTCTTCTTGGATAGATCTATTTGTTCTCTTCTCTGTCCATTATATATGGAGGACTCTTCTGTAACACTTATATTCAGAAAAGAACATGTATGTTTCATATTGCTTTGTTAATTGTTCATGCTTATATATATATATCTAGCTTTTACGGAACACATAGCTCATGTGATAATGAAGGCGAGGAAAGGTTTGCTGGCGATGAGGGTAATGGCTGCGCGGATTGTGAACAGCGCCATCTTTGTTTTATACCAGGGTCTGGTCCTTTCTGTGCTTGAGTATGCGCTGGCGATCCTGACTCTCAGTCATAGTCAGATAGAACGACTGGAAAGAATACAGAACGAGGCGATGCGCATTATACTTGGTTGCACTAAAGACACGTCGTGCAGGGCGATGTGCTATCTCCTTGACTATCCTACTATGGAGTATAGAATACTGATGAGCCGTGCACAAGCATACCTTCGAGTCAATGCTGACAAAAAACATCCTCTGCACTTGGAAATAAAGAGACAAAAAGGAAATAGGTTAAAAGAGGAAAATCTTGGATGGGTCAGACCGAGGACTGTATTGAACAGGTGTGTACACTTGAAGACATTGATCCCGGGGAAGAATGGATACCAGTGCCAAGAGGAATCGCTACATCCTTTTCTGTATGCATCGAACTTGATAAAGAATGCAGGCAACATAACCCACTTGTTGTGGAGGCAGAGATTCTGGCATTAATTTCTGAGAACGCATCTGAGCATGATGTAATCATTTATACGGATGGTTCGGTGATTCGACATGTGCGGAGCTCGTGGGCTTTCACTGCTCAGGTCGGAGGTGATGTTGTGAAGGAAGACAGTGGTGGTTTTGCCGTGACTACAAGCAGTCTCACTATGGAAATCATGGCGGTTACCAAAGCGATGATTTGGCTAGAATCACAGACTTTTATCCATGCATGTTTTCTCAGTGACTCAATGAGTATGCTAAGGAAGATTGAAACAGGATGGGCTAGGAGACATTGGATAGAATCGCTGTGGAGGTCTCAGCTGACAAAGATCAGTTTTATTTTGTGCCAGGGCATGCAGGTGTAAGGGGAATGAACGTGCGGATAGGCTTGCAGGTATGGCTGCTGTCCAAAGCGGACGAGCAATGGACCAGGCTGATATTATAAATTCCTTAAGGAGAGAGGGCGTGTACATGATTCACGTAATAGCGGTGAATCCACAACACTAACCAGACTGCAAGAACTCAAAAGTTAAGTGTGGTGTAGCTCGACAAGAACGCTATGCTGGCAGACAAAGAAGAATTATAAACCAACAAAGAACCGGTGTCGTTAGTCGCCACACGCTGATGGACATACTGAGGGAGAGATCGGAGCACTTATGGACTAATTTGTTCGACGTGCAGTGATGGTGATCCGACGACTAAACTAAACTAAATTATATATATATATATATATATATATATATATATATATATATATATATATATATATATATATATATATATATATATATATATATATATATATTGTGTGTGTGTGTGTGTGTGTGTGTAGATATATATATATATATATATATAGCTATTTTCTATGATTGAAGCTTTAGAAACAAGGTGTTACAGAAAGTTTCTTAGAACATCCTGAACAGAGAAGAGATAAGATAAAGAAATACTAAAAGACTTGCATATCGAGGAGCATTGGCTGATAAATAACATCATGTACCGAAAGATGAAATATTTTGGCCATGTTAAATGTCACATTGGTTTGAAGAGAACGGTATTGGAAGGCATGGTTCCTTGAGTGCGAATTAGGGGAACGACCAAGATGAAGGTGGCAGCAGGAAATCAGGGAAAACTTGCTAGAGATAGAGTTTTTCAGTCGGGATGTGATGAAAGCGATGTTCCGCAAGAAACATGCTGCTACTTGATGCTATTTTCATCTTATTTTATCAGTGTTTTTATTGCAATTATTTCATGGTTTTTACATGTTACGTTCCAGGGTCGCCATGTGCTTAAAGAAGACTTCAGTGTTTGTCCTAACTGTGATTTCCCGGCCATCCATTCCGAGTTTATCAAGTAAGAGACAGTTTCTTTGAAATAATGAATTGTTTAACAGTGATTGATTGATTGATAGGACCATCATCATTGCACTTCGGTTAGTAACCATGTGTGCTCTAATCTCTTTCGTACACAGGAAGATCTCTGTGTCAGCGCACAAACTCTGTAGCACCAGCGAGGGTCCCGATGTAATTTAGAAGATGGTAAAAATATTTTGTAGGATTTTAAATCTTTCTAATGAATTTAGCCAGGACAGCGCTTTCCTGGCTGCTCTTCTCGATTTTGAACTGCCATGGATTATGTTACCTTCTCAACATGAACATGGGACTTATATTTTATCGTCTGAGGACTATGAACTCGATTTCACTTACTCTGAGATCAGGGATCTCTGGATAAATATCCAGAAGGCTCCACGAGGGAATCAACCCAGCCTCAATTGGGTACCAGGAAAAGCACTGGGAAGTAAAGGCAGCTGGCGTGATATTGACCACATCACAAATCATGTGCCGATGATCTATGAAAAATACGGGCCTATCACCATATTACCCTATATATCACATGGTAGCGTGGTGTCTGTAGTGGGCGTCTTTAGCTTAAGCGATAGTGAGCTCGATCACAACCCAAGCGTACCTGTTTCAAACTCCATTGCAAGCAGTTTGGAAGCAAATTTGTTTCAATGGTATTTTTACAAAAGGTAAAAATAGACCTCACCGTTTAGAAAGCAATGGCAAACTACTGAACATATAAGTGGTGCCTAGAAATTCAACGACTCATTTACTGTGGTTGATGGCTACGTCTTGTAAAGGATATGTCATGATTTTCATCTCACCACATGGTATAAAAAGAAGTGTTGCTTTCCTTTTTTTTTCAACTTATAGAACAGGAAGATATGAAAGTGTGCTTGGATAAGTCCAGAGGTGTCTTTGTATGAATTAAATAAAATCAATATGAAAAACCCAGAATATACATTAGATAAACTAAAGATTATATCTTTCTTCCTCTTCGAACGCTCCATATCGACCACTTGTTAACCACTCTTTGTGATTTGTATGTGATCTGAGTCTAAAAGTGAATATACTTTGTGCCAGTTATGCAGTATTGGCGATCAGTTGATGGACAGAAAAAACACTTTAAAGGCACTCTTAACAGGTCTCTGAAATGCTTTAATATAGACACCACATGCAGGGAATCCCTTCCGCAAGGTCGTCAAATGTGGCGCTGTAACAGCACAAAAGAAACTTGCATAGCTGATAATCGTCGTACTGTTGAGGCACAAAGAAAGTGAGCTGTGCAAAAAGACACAACACCCACATGTCTAACATCGATCATATATGCTCCACCTGTAGTAGGGGATTGTGTTAGAGGATTGGACTTTACAGTTACCCCCACAGCAACACACGTCTTAGACTTGTCAGCTCGCTGCGATAAATGACTATTATTACTATTGTTGTTATAAAGTCCAGCATCAGGCTACTTCTAATAGTTTCTCACTCACATTTTAAAAACTTGTTGTTATTGATCCATTTATTTATCCATTGATCATAAATCTGGTCCGGATTGTTCTCTTCAGAATACTAGAAACAGAAGAGACATGTCCAATGTGCAGTGAGAAAGTCCTGAAGGAAAATATCCAGAAGATTATAGATCCCAGCAAGTACATTCATCCAGAGACTGACACATCCAAGGAGGAAGAGAACTCTTAGAATATAAAATAAAATTTGGTTAGATTGAATATTGGTAGGTAATAGTTACTAGACTGGGGTAGGTAACAGTTACTGAACAGTGGTAGGTAATAGTTACTGGACTGTGGTAGGTAATAGTTACTAGACTGGGGTAGGTAACAGTTACTGAACAGTGGTAGGTAATAGTTACTGGACTGGGGTAGGTAACAGTTACTGGACAGTGGTAGGTAATAGTTACTGAACAGTGGTAGGTAATAGTTACTGGACTGTGGTAGGTAATAGTTACTGGACTGTGGTAGGTAACAGTTACTGGACAGTGGTAGGTAATAGTTACTGCCATGTTTAGCAACTGTACGTATTTTCAGTTGCCTGTACACGCAATCTTGTGTTAATTACTTGTATGTATAAGCGTATGTTACTTTAGTTGCATGTACATATAAACTGCAGCTTATAACAGACATTGCAACATCTGAGATCTAACATCTTTGGATAGACAAATCATGTGTTAGGACAGCCCTCTGTGGTTCTGAGAATTGGAAAGTAGATCAGAAAATCGAAAGAATGTTAATAGGATTCTATGGAAGACTTGTTAGAAGAATACGTGTGTATACCTCGGAGGATAAGTTTAGCAATATCAGGCTTCAAGAACTAACCAGTCTGGAAGACATAAATAAAGAGATAGAACGGAGATAATGACGATGGATTGGACATGTTCTCAGGATGAGAAAAGACATTCAATGCAGTGAACATTGCAGGGGCAGTGAAAAAAAGGGAGTCATGGGGGCTTCTTCTTCTTTGCGTTCGTTCTTTACGACCAATTTTAATCACTCTTTGTGATATGTTTGATTTTTGCCAAGAACGTGTATACATTGCACATTGGTTTGGTAGGCCCCAAAACACATAGACTTCTACAAGTTTAGGACATGTGCATCCGATTTCAGCCAAACCTCCTTAGTCGCTTCTTACGACATGTGGGGCAGGTAACAGTGGTTCTATTCTTTACACCCCAAATTTGGGCCCTGGTAACTACTTGGGCGGTCATGAGGGCATACGGAGAACTTTTTGAAACAGAGCTAAAAGTTATGCATAAGATTAGGTTTGAGGTAGGGTAAAAAAAAAAGATACAAGATCAAATTGAGTGAAATGTTTTGATTCTGCCTTATGTCCTGTTGGCTGTTAACTCCCCTTGGCTGCAACCAGGACTGATGTTATACAAACTGCTGTTACTATAAGTTGCCTGTACAGATAAACCTGTTACTCAAGACGGAATTGTGATCAGTTTATGATTCTTTCACATAACATTCATGTATGGTTGTGAAATACTTTTAGTAAAGTGTGCATATTAATTGCCCAAGTGGTTACCGGGGCTCAAATTAGGGATGTGGGATCGCGAGAGAGAGAGAAACTAGGGATGTAAAAAATAGAACCAATGTTACCTCCCACGAATGTGGTAAGAGGTGACTAAGGTGGTTGGGTATGGGGCTAGCTACCCCAGCCCTTAAAAAACACTAAATAGCTACAGAAACCACAACCAGAGAAATTATAGCTCACCACCCCAGGAAGAAGGAGTTGGAGATGGAATGCAAGAAAATGGGGAGAGATACAGAAAAGATGGCCTTGGATAGGAATGCTTGGAAGGCTTTGGTTGTGGACCTATGCCACCTTAGGGGTGAAGGTTGAAGACACATAAGTACATATTAATGCACATATCAATATTATTTTATGCTATGAAAGGTAACATATGAGACAATTGTTTGTACTAAAACAAAATTTGTTATATTGAATAAAGGGCTGAAATATAGTCCACTAAGTTACATACAAATGTATTTTAGCTATTTTGTTTTCCATGTTTTTATTTCACCATGTTTCACTTATAAATCACTGTTTATTCCCAAAAGTGCAATGATGATGGTTCTATCAATCGCTTTACCCCAAGGTGCAATGATGATGGTCCTGTCAATCAATCACTTACCCCAAAGTGCAATGATGATGATCATATCAATCCCTTTATTATTCCCAAAATGCAATGATGATGGTTCTATCAATCGCTTTACCCCAAGGTGCAATGATGATGGTCCTGTCAATCAATCGCTTTACCCCAAAGTGCAATAATGATGAATCAATCAATCACTCTACCCCAAAGTTCAATGATGATGGTCATATCAATCAATCACTCTACCCCAAAGTGCACTAATGATGAATCAATCAATCACTCTACCCCAAAGTGCAATAATGATGAATCAATCAATCACTCTACCCCAAAGTGCAATAATGATGAATCAATCAATCACTCTACCCCAAAGTGCAATAATGATGAATCAATCAATCACTCTACCCCAAAGTTCAATGATGATGGTCCTATCAATCAATCACTCTACCCCAAAGTGCAATAATGATGAATCAATCAATCACTCTACCCCAAAGTGCAATGATGATGGTCATATCAATCCATTTTTTTTATTCCCTAAAGTGCAATGATGATGGTTCTATTGATCACTTTACCCCAAATTGCAATGATGATGGTCATGTCAATCATTTATTATTCTCTAAAATGCAACGATGATAGTCCTATCACATTAATAATTTTGATAAATTGTTTAAAAAACACTGCATATTTTCCTAAAAAATATTGAACACAAACATTTTAAATCACTGAATACAGAAACATATTTATTTGGATCAATGTTGCATATGATAGGACAAAAAATTTATTTAAAGAAAAAAAAAACTTGCATAAAGCTGATGACAATAAACAAAACACACAAAAAAGTTAAATAAAGCTTTCTTAATCTATACAAACATGTCTACGTTGGTAAGTAAAACATGATTATTCTTGAAGCAGATCCATTGATGCAATAAAACTTGCACAAGAAATAAAGAACAATTATAAATACGTCTGCTATCATTTCTTATATCATTTATAGATAAACAGAGCTGGGCATTCTATTTTAACCTAAATAAATTGTAAGAAAACTATGAATCAAAGATAATTAAATTAGATACCAAATATAGACCAGATAAGTTTTATTGAAATAAATTATATATTTCCAGAGAACTTTCAAATGATGTCAGTCATCTTTTATTGTGACAGATTGAAAAGGTAAAGATTCTATCCCCTAAACTAAGTGTTATTCCTGGTAGCAAAGAATAGAACCACTGGCTAGCTCTTCTTTCTGGAGCTTGGATCTAGTGATCACACTGTAAAAGAGCAAACAGCTGCAGAAACAGATACATAAAAACTCATGATTAAGTGGAGAGCTTTTATCTCTGCCTGATGTGCTCTAGGGCACACCCAGGACTGATGTTGATTAAAAAATAATCAAATAATGCTGTTTGGTTCATATCAAATATTGCACAGCAGTCTGCATTATGCCAGCAACTAGCTGTCCACCATTTTCTGCATTTGAATTTCACAACACAACTGTTAATACAAAAATCACAGTGTCGCTTCAAGCACTAAACTCCCTAGCTCCACAACGAAATCAAGTCTTACAAGTTCAAACATGAGGGGAATGTGTTAGTAACCACATCTTCAAGCAAACAATACTTCAAAGTCTCCACGGCTCACTCAACTCTCCACCATGTTGGCCAGGTAGAAAATGGTGTCGTAGGGGTTAGAAGCGTTAGATAGCTCATAATACTAGACCTTTTGATTTTGTAGGTGTTCTCTTCCTCACAAACTTTGTCATAATTCAGTAAGTTAAGTACCAATTGTTATCAGCATACTATTGGTCTAAGATGCAGTGAGATAACAGTAGCCAGTAAATCAGAACTACCCCTGGTAAAAGGTGCAAGTTCTGATCATTGCAGTCTGGCTAAGTGAGTAAGGAATGAAAAGGGCAAAATAATCACACAAAAATACTGTATTGAAATCGGTAGAAAACTGCTTGCAAATTCTACCTTTGTTTTTCAGGTCCTGCAGATAAAATAAAAATGTTAATTTTTCTGATATTTCACAAAGAATAAATCTATCATAAGGCATTTTTTACTATGTATGAGAAATATTTTGATGATATGAAGGATAATCTTGATGATATCATAGTAATAAAATATCTAGCGTTTGAGAATGTTGTAAAGTGTGGACTTTGGACGGATGATTTCAACAATAACAGCTGCAACGATGATATAGAGGACGGAGTAAATATGTGGATCTTAAGTTCAGGGTTTTCAATAATGCTGCAAATAAATATTTTATTGAACTAACTGCAATAGTATTTACCTTTTTAATATATATTCTGAAACCAACATTTCCACACACAGAACATACATTTCCAGATAGATGACTTTAATAAGAAGATACCAATTGTTATATAAGTAATTAAGATACTAAGTTGTATGCATCGTCCATGTGTTGCCGGGGCTCGCAAGGGGAGCAAAGAATAGCAACACTGCGACCTGTAACGTATGTCATAAGAGGCGACTGAAGTAGGGGCCTAGGAAAGCTATCCTAGTAAATAAAAAGTGTGCAGAAATCGGATATGCTGGCCTACTTGTAGGCGCATAACTGCCACAATGTACAATCACTCTTAGGCTCAGATCACATACAGATCACAAAGAGTGGTTTAACAAGTGTTCGATATGGAGCTTTCAAAGAAGAAGAAGTCATTAGAGCAGGACAGAAAGCTGTGAAAATCATTTTGTCAAATTCAAGTCAACTAATTTATTTAGCAGACACTTTGTTTGCATCTTCTCCTCCTTCTTCTTCTCTTCCACCATTTACTTCTTTATAGAAGTGTTGGGGGAGGGGATGTAGTGATCTATTGTGTGCTTGTTTTAAGGCACTTTGTAAGCTGATATTCATGTTCGTAAGGCTGTTCTTGATGCCGTCGCTCCATCTTTGCGTGGTCTTCCTCTTGCTTTGTACTCATTATACTTTTTCTGTGTGGCTCTCTGTGGTAGGTTTATTTGTATAACTGTTGATATTATTGTCAACAAGAAGTAACTATTATAGAAAAGAGGAAGAAACATCAAAAGATGAACTCGAATATAGTCTGGCAAGAGAAATATCAGCTAGCCACACTATTAAGACGCCCACATATCTTACTTTCAACTGAACAAGAGACTATCAACAGCTTTTTTATTTTTACACTGTGTTACTGGTGCCAAACATGGACTATGAGCAGAGCACATTTGTAAAAAATAACTACATGTGAAATGTGAAAAGTTACCAACAACACGAGAAAAGACAGCCACCAACATCAGCTTAACAAAGAAAATTGGGACAGAACATTTCTTGAATTACATTGGGAAACAAAGAATAAAGTGGTTCAGCTACTTAATAAGAATGCAAATAAATTCCACTGTATAGTCTTCTACAACAGAACCTCAGGAAAGAAGGCGAGAGGAAGACCACAAAAAAGATGGATAGATGGCGTGGGAGAATTCTGTCAAAAGCAAAAAAAACTATCATCCAAACCACTAGAGAAGCGCAAGACAGAAACAAATCCACAACACTGGTCAACAGCTCGATAACAGTGTGACGACAAAAGAGGAAGAGAACTGTGGAGATTCATTGAATCTACACTTTGATAATACTTCTTCTTCGAACGCTTCATATCGACCACTTGTTAACCACTCTGTGATCTGTATGTGATCTGAGCCTAAGAGTGATTGTACGTTGTACCAGTTATGTGTCTACAAGTAGGCCAGCACATCTGATTTCTGCTACGCTTTTATTTACTAGGGTAGCTTCCCATGGCCCCTACATCAGTCCCTCAATCGACATGCGTTGTAGGTCGAGTGTTAATACTCTTTGCTTCTCTTGAGGGTCCCTGCAATACACAGGCGACACTTTGATAATACAAGAGAGACAATTGTGATAGATTGGACATGTTCTCGGGATGAGAAGAGAAAGATGGCCAAGCATGCAATACAGTGGACACTGCAGGGACATCAGAATAAAGAATACTGCTGCCTTGTAGTTGATTGGGGACAATCAAAGGCTAGCATGCAATACAGTGGACACTGCAGGGACATCAGAATAAAGAATACTACTGCCTTGTAGTTGATTGGGGACAATCAAAGGCTAGCGGAGCAAACCGTAAACAAACCTGAACGGCGGCAAACCAAGGTGTTCATTAAAACGACCGGTTTTGCTGGGCAGATGGCGTTCATAAGCCCGGGAGGGCAGGCCGCCTAAGGGTCGCTGCCCTGAAAGAAAATAGCAACCCACTGCCTTGTGGGTTACGGCTGGGAACAGTCAAAGGCTAGCGGAAGAGCGAACCGCACACAATAGCTGGCTGAAATCAAACACCCCACCGAAGGATAAGCAACTGTGCTCAAATAGGTGCTGAAGGTTGGTGCACGTACATCACGTTCTGATGTATGGCAGTTTATAAATCACAATAAGAATGATAAAAACTAGCCTAGAACGATCGAAAGAAGAAGAAGAAGAATAAAGAAAAGCCTAGGGGCACAAGCAAGACTTTTGAACCATAGCTGACAGACATGCATCAAACTAAGTTTGAGGTGTAAAGAAAATCACAAAATCAAATTGTGTGGAGGTTTTTTTGTCTCTTCCTTATGTGCCTTTGGGAACGATGAGTACTATGACGACACTATGATGTGAAGATGGCAGGAGATCTGATCTAATTTTCTGATAAACTCACAACTTTTAATGCAAATTGTTTACAATTGTACTATGTATTAAATATAAACTTACAACATTTAATAAAAGTTACTTACAACTGTACTATATAGTAAATATAAATCACAACCAACAATAATATAAACAGGTTAAAGTAACTGATGGTCGTATCTTCTTCTTTACGTTTGTTCTTTACGACCAATTTTAATCACTCTTTGTGATATGTTTAATCTTTGCCAAGAACATGTATATGTTGCACATTGGTTTGGTTGGCCCCTAAACGCATAGACTTCTACAAGTTTAGGACATGTGCATCTGATTTCAGCCAAACCTCCTTAGTCGCCTCTTACGACATGTGTGGCAGGTAACAGTGGTTCTATTCTTTACACCCCAAATTTGGGCCACGGTAACCACTCGGGCGGATGGTCACACTGTTTCTTAATTAAAATTACACATACATAGTTAATGGTTAAGTGAACAGAGATCTAGGCAGATGTAGAAGTGCTTAGTCTCCCAAGTAGATCTCAAAAGATAACATGCTGATAGTTCCTGGTACTCGCTGGTTACACATATTCCGTACTTGACCTTTGCGGGTTCTAATTCATTTTCATCTTATAGTTGACTCGAAATTCATGCTTTCCTAGTATATTTTCCTGATTAATTTTCAGGTCATCATTGGGCAATTGCAGTGTGTCTCTCTTATCGATACTCAGCATTCCTGATAGATACTTTCAAAGCCAACTTGTCAGTTCATTTACTGCATGTCCAGGACAGCACATCCACAAATGAGACTGGAGGCTAAAATGATCTATAAATGCCATCCTCTTGAATATGCACCAAAAAAAGCAAAGATAGTTTTATTTCTTTTCTTCTTTTTCTCTTATCCTGTTTTTCATGACAGCATCAAGATAAGATGTATAGAAACGGCTTTTGTGTGCACTTCATACATGTTGTCTTTCACTACCTCTGTTATTTCTGTGGCTCCTCTTTTGAACAGATGACAATTTGCTTTGTATCCACTGCATCTGATTAGCATTGCCCTTTGAAGTGCACAGTGTATTGTAATCTACTTATGTGGCCTGCGATTTAATTTGTTGTTTCTTCTTGATGAAGTTCAGTACTGATGTTGTGCCAACTTTTTTCCTGATGTCTTTACTTATAAACTAATGTTCAGATAATTCCATAGAATTTCACTGTAATGTGAAATTGTCCATAATATACACATAATGTAAGCACTATTTTATTTAACAACACAAAATGCAAAAATTGTATGTAGAAAAATGCAAAAAGAAACTACAAATTAGCCCACTGTAAATGCAGTGTCTGACATAACAAGCTGGAATATTTTTGGAAACAAATGATGCTTCTCCGAGCCTAGAAGCTGCAGGGCTAACTTAGCATCATCTTCAGTACTTTCTGCTTCATCTTCTTGCACTTTCTGTGAGGGAGAAACAAGAATAAAATATAATATGAAGTAGATAATCTTTTTCTTTTCTCTAATTCTCTTTTGTCTCACAGCGTCAGAATAAGAATGGATTTCTAGAACATGCTTTTGTGTGCACTTCATAAATAGATTATTCACTGCCTCTTTATTTCTGAAGTCCACATTTTGCATGGACAGCCTTTTGCTTTGTATCCACAGTATAAGAGTA
>CM036766.1:25164096-25169096 GCA_020796225.1 Arion vulgaris | reverse complement strand
CATCTTTCGACTTACATTCTCACGTGTACCGTCACGCATCTCAGTGATTACTCTAACCACCATGCTCAGTCCATAAAATGCTTATAACAAGACCTTTCCCAATGTATGAAATCTACTCTTGATTTCACCACATATTTCATTTCCTCTACATTAAGGCATGTATTACTATATATTTTTGTAAACAGACATCTCAATATTGAACCATCAACAACCAACAATAAAACAGAAACCGTTCAGCATTCAGAAATGTTGAACATGATAGGACTCTCACACCCTAACAACCATGACCTCGTGTGATCTCTCTCTGTAGTCTCGGCCTTCTACTGACCACGCCCCTGTTTTTCCTCCAACCTTTTATGAAAAAATTCACACCTTACAGGTAAGTCACAGTACCACAGGGCATTGCAAGTTCAAGTCACCTGAAATACCAAACCATTGACTGACCTAGTTATTTTCATAAATCAGCATATGCTACCATAAGTTGTGTAGCCACATGCTAAATAAACCACTTCATATATAACAGCAAAACAGGTCAAAATCAATATAAATTCCACCAAATAAAATACAACGAAATTCATTTTCCTCTTCTCCACGTGTGTAAATTCTTCATGAACCTTCGACCCAAAGATTAGTCTGTTTATAGTTTGTTACGGACCACTTCTGTATATCTCTTTCTATCTATCTCTCTCTCTCTCTCTCCCATACATCTCTACCACCGCTTTATCCACGCCTCATGTCTCTTCCCACCTCATAATATACTGTCTTTTGTTTCCCTCCTTCTCATTTCCCTCTCCTTTTCTAATTACTGCCATTTCTCTTTCTTGGCTGCCACAAGATCATCCCATTCAGCCTTGGTAAGGTCGGCCGTCTCTGTTTCCTTCTTTTCTCTAACCTCTGCTACCTCCTTTTCCCCAGCTGCAAGGCCTGCCTCTTCTATTCTCTGTTGACGATATTTTTGCTGCAGCTTCTCCACCGACTTCTCCATTGCCTTCCAATATGCTTTCTCCTCACATTCTGTTCTCTTTGTTTCTTTAACCGCCGCTATACCTTTTACTTTTTTATGTTGATCGACGTTGAATTTTGATGCTCCTCTACGTGGTTTGATAAATAAGCTGCAGTAGCAAATACCCTTTTACATAAATGGCATGGATGGCCAGGCGGAAGCTTCTGATTATCAACTTCATGATCCTTCTGATATGCCCTCATCTTACTTTTGGTTCCCTGCACTTCCTTGTTCGCCATTTGTACTCCATATATTCTTCCTGGTTTCTCTTCTACTCCTGCCATACTCACAGCGTCAAGCTCGTCATTCAATCTCTCTATCATGTTTCTCTGCCCTTCCTTGTCTTCAGTCAACCTATTTATCTCTTCTTGTAATCGCTTTATCTCTTCTAGTTGGAATTCATCGTCTTCCTGAAACACTTTTATCACCTCATTTTGCTCGTCAACGGTCATCTGTAACTTCTTTAACCTCTTCTTCATCTCGGTTGTCTCTTTCCTTCTCTCCATCTCTGCGCTATATATTTTCTCCCGTTCGCTCTGATCTTCCCCGACAGCAACATCCCTATACTTCAATTTCCCTTTGTCAATCTCTTGTCGTAAACCTTCATTTTTAATTCTATCCAACTCCTTGCGACCAATTTCTAACTCAACTTCTAAAGCACTCTGTTGTCTATCGGCTTTGTCTAACTGTTTCCGTAAATCTTCAATCGTACTACCCATAGATTGGTTATCTTCACTACTATTCTGCAGTTTCTCTAGTAAGTTGAAATTTTGCTGCTTAAGTTCTTCAGTTTGTCTCATCTCAATGTCTTGACATTTCTGGTTTCTAATTTCCTTGAAACAGTTAATAGCATAACTTCTTTGTTCTCTAAAAGACCATCTTCTCCTTATATATCTGCCACTCCCAGCATTCATCAAATAGTTTCTAAGCTGTCCATTTTTAATTCCAAACCCCTGTCTCCTAGATGTACATTCTATGCTAACGTGCCCAATCCCAGCACAATTATAGCACACTATCCCCAGAAAAAATTGATTTCTCAATCTGCTACCCCTCCTAACATAAGTCGACCTTGCTTCTGTCATGATATCAATTTAGCAAACAATCAACTTTTAATATAATGTATGTAATATCTTACCAACACAACTGAAATTAAAGTAAATTCTTATCCTGTGGAACAATTTGAAGAATCGCTAATGATTAATACAATGATTAATTTCCAGAAAATATCTCTAAATGAATTCTACTATCTGTGGAAACAAAATATTAACCCAACTGAATTTAGTCAATGTAAAACCAAAACAAGACTTCTCTGTGGCCTATCCTATCAACAAGATTTATTACTAAAGTGACCTCCAGGTCAAGTACATACAACGCCTTATTTCCTTACTTTCGTTCGGCGTGACTGACCCTGTCTTGACTTAGGTAAACAATACACCTCTAACTTTTAAATTCCTGAATTTATTTTCTGTTTTCTTTCTCTCTATCCTAATTCTCACTGTCTAATCGTATAGTGGCTTTTTTTTTTATTCAATCCAGGGTGTTCTATCCTGGTCACGGCACCATTTGTGGGCGATCACTCTCTGTCCCTCTAATATTAATCACGCCGTAATTAACCTTTCATATAAATATATGAAACCCAATTCTGTATTTCAATCTTTATTATATGCATATATTTCACCTATATAGCACCTTTACATCTACAAACATATATCATATTCATACATATATATATAACATACAATATAGTCCCAACATGATTACCTCACTCTGAAAATGATATATCACCTTACAATATAAAATGCTAAACTATAACCACTTGATTATATAAGCACAAATCTTCACTATTCAAGTCCTACACTCTATTGAATCTCTAATACAAGTTCATCACATAATTGTATTGTACAGGTTAGTCTGAAGTCCTTAGAATGCCTCTGTCTATTTTAAAATGTTAATAGTTTTCTGTGGAACAGCTGTTCGGTTGAGTGTTCCATGGGTCTGTTACTTGTGACTTCAAAGATATATATTTTTTCAAAGTGTCTATTTTCTGTCTCTTTGATGAAAGTTTGCTTTTATACATTAAGATCATATCTGTAAAACGAGGCTCTGATAACTTGGTCACTTTTCTACAAATGGCAATTTAGAAGATATATATTTCCAGTTGAACAGGTAAGGCTTTCTCTAGTGCTGTCTGTCTCTCTAAGATGCTACTTCTATTCTCTATCAGATTTGTCTATAGGTCTGATCGTGGCTACTCTGCTGTGTGGATCTATTTATGAATCTGCTGTCCACACTACACATGTCTAGTTATACTCACATATCCGAAGTCAGCGTTGGTCGTCTCTTCAACTCAGCACACTGGGCCATTCCGTCTGCCCTTTTGGGAGTTTTGCAAGACTCTCTCCATGTTCGGCAAATCTCTATCCGAGTTCTAAAAGTCTTTCTGCTAAGTCTCTTCTGCTAAGTTGCTACTGCTAAGTTGTTTCTCTCTCTATGTGTCCTATCGGCTGTCGGAGTGTCTAGCCATACTCACATATTCGAACTCAATTCCGGTCTCTTCAACGCAGCACACTGGGCCATTCCGTCTGCCCTTTGCGAGCTCTGCAAATTTCTCTACGTTCTGCACGTCTCTTCTCTTCTTTCTCTCTTGTTTCTCCCTCTGAATTTCCGTCACCGTCTATTTATATGGGACTAAAAACCCACCTTGTCTTGCCCCAAAATATCTCCATTTCGTTTCATTATCATACTAATGATTACTGACTCTACCGGTGTCTATCTTCCTGAGAAATCGTCCATAAATCTGTCCAGCATCCCTGTTTAATTTCCAATCTCAGTCTTTAACAAATCAGGTCATCCTACTTATCTTTCGGAAATTCATGTAGTATTTCCATAATGGCTTGTCTGCCTAATTTATTTTGGGGAAACCTAGCCGTTGCATTTTTAAACAGCTTCGTGGGTCGCCCTACTTAATTAAACTTTTGAACTTTTGACTTGTTTTTCTGTGGCCTATTGGAATGTGATACCTTTTTGTCCTGCTCAACCACGAACACTATTACATATATATATATATAAAGAGAGAGAGAGAGATACACACATATATATATATATATATATATAAAAGAGAGAGAGATACAATATATATATATATATATATAAGAGAGAGAGAGAGAGATACACATATATATATATATATATATATAAAGAAAGAGAGAGATACACATATATATATATATATATATATATAAAGAAAGAGAGAGAGATACACATATATATATATATATATATATAAAGAGAGAGAGAGAGATACACATATATATATATATATATATATATATATATATATATATATATGCGCGAGTGCCCAGCGTGTTCGTAGCGCGTTGGACTATGGGTGACTAGTCCTCTGTAAGTGCGGGTTCAACTCCACGGACTTGCAGAACTACAGGTTCCCCAGATTTGTTCGTGGCACCGAGCCGAAGGGTTACGATGTCTATGACACCGAGCCGAAGGGTTACGATGTCTATGACACTGAGCCGAAGGGTTACGATGTCTATGACACCGAGCCGAAGGGTTACGATGTCTATGACACCGAGCCGAAGGGTTACGATGTCTATGACACTGAGCCGAAGGGTTACGATGTCTATGACACCGAGCCGAAGAGCTTTCAGCTCAAGTGCTTCTGGATCGGAAAAGATATATATATATTTATTTATTATATTTATATACAGACAAATATCCAGATAGACAAATAGACATCATACAGACAGATATACAGGCAGACAGACAAATAAATGGATAGACAGACAGATAGACAGACAGACAGACAGACAGACGGACAAATTTATATATATTAGCATACCATGTCGACTTCTGAGATGCTGTCGAAGCTTGCCAAGATGACCTCAATGCCGATCTTCAAAGGCTCACCTGTTGATAGAATAATCAAAATATTCTTTATTGATTTGCAAAAGTAGAAATATAATGGTACGGATACAGTTGT